>MU826378.1:0-120591 GCA_029204205.1 Desmophyllum pertusum
CGAAATCGGCAACAATCAAGCATCAGAGCGTCTCAAAACAGCGTCTCCTCGAGCGCGCAAAAGAAATCCCGAAAACAACAATCGTCTCTTCTCGTGCAAATTCGAGCGTGCAATAGTCGTCACAAATCAGACTTTTAGCCTGGGTACTGCTAACAAACATCTTACCGGCAGAGGGAAATCCTGAAATCGGGAACTCAGGACAGAAATAGGAGGCTGCCCTATGCGGGCAGCAACAAACCGCAAAATATTTTTCATAAAAATTGAAGGGCCACAATTTTTTGTAATGATTTATAGCAAGCAAACATTATATTTAAATGTTGCTCAGCACACAGATTTGACAGCATAGAAACATAAAATCGCCGGCCTTCATTCAAACGCAGCAATTCCATTTACATCGTATCGAAAAGAGAAGAGATAACAACTCACTAGGCACCTTTCCAGTATTTCAGTAAAAGCTGGAAGATTTCGTACTATTTTAGCCTAAAGAAAAGCTTGTGAAAATCGTTTGTTTGTTTATTGAGCTCAGCTTTGGGACTGGGAATTTTAATTCAAAGATGCACAATGTGCAGTGACGATTTATATTATTATACTTCGCAAGCAATACTGACACTATTAGAAACATAAAATCGCCTAGATTCAAATGGAGAAATTCAATTTCCCTCTGTACATTTTAATTTCCTAGGACGAGAAACATGCCAAGCGAAATATCGTATCGAAAAGTGAAGAGAAAAAACATAATAATTCACTAGTATTTCAGCGCAGTCGGAAAGCCGTTTATAGATTTCGTACTATAATCAAAGCAATGTTTGGAATGAAGGTAAGCCAGCAATTTTCAATGTAAAAAATACGCCAAAACAGGCGTGTTTTCCATATTTTCACTTACCGAGCTCAGCTTAATTTCGGACTGGGATTCCTGCTCGTTCTTTCTCAAGTTCCTTCTTGTTTCACGTTTCGTTTTTCTAAACTGAAACAATGCAAAACAGTCATGAAGTTAACGATTAAATACGTAAACAAAGGTGCAAAAACTTTCTACCTGCCTAGCAGCAGAAAATTTAAATAAGCTCAAGCTTATAAACCGAATTGAACGGAAAATTAACCTTACCGCTAGCGTCGCTAAGCTATTATACGCTCGCCTGCCAAATATAAAATAAAACTCAAGAACACTTAGCTTTCTTTTGGCCAACAGTCGACTACTTGAATCTGCACTTTGTCTGCTACCCGAAGGACTTTCTTCGCTCTTAAGCAGCAATAAGATGCTAGAAAGCGAAGGAAAATTTCTTGAGTCGACAAAACACTTTCTTTAGATCAAGAACTAGCGAAAAAATCCGGCGAAAACACGCCACTGAGCTGACGCGACCGGACGCGGGTCGGCAACCCGGTAAAATGGCGGCAAAACACAGCCTCATTTTCATGCATAGTAGTCACCAGGCTCCAGGGAACAACTTATTACAGCCTTAAAACAAATGACGAAAATTTAATTTTGCAAAACAGACAACTGAGTTGAAAAGAGGATGCTCTAAACCCTCTCATAAATTTCTCCTTTTGGTTTTAAATTAATAAGTGGCCGATTTAGCGCCAACAGGAAAATGATCAAACGCTGCTCATGCGCGGCTCTTCCCTGATATTTAAAAGAAAAAATAATAATCGCCCTTTTGATAAACTTTACTTCAATATCTAACACTCACAGGAATAAGGCGCTGTTTTATTGAGCATAATGTACTTTTAAAGCAATTTGAAATATTCAAAGCGATCTGGTCACGTGACTGATGACGTCACGTAAGATACGTGTTCAAAAACGTGTTCTTCACATAAATATCTATCCACATGTAGATTTTTGTTGCTATGCGCCTTACATTTCGTGAGATATAGCTGAACAAATTTTCCACACATTTTTACACTCGTGTATAGCCCCCTTAAATTTAAAATGCCAGAATATTAATGGCCATTTCAAAATTCCCCATATCAATGTCTTGCTGAAAATATTGATTACTTTTCAATTGATAGAGACCTGTTCTCACAGTAAACAAAAACGCACTTTCGGGCGTGGTCACGTGACTAATGACGTCATCACACTAAGTTTGATATGAGAGTTATTTTATGGTAAGTGCTATTACCTTGTGGTGCTTCACCCTTCTGGGCCTCAAATTGACAAAGTTATTTGACATTGAAAAATTTCCAGTTGCAAAGGACTCTGGGAAGGTTCTTATTATAATTATATATTGCTTTTATAATTACAAGTGGAACCGGAATAAAAGCAATATATAATTTAATTGTCATAATGGAAAAATGGTAAATATGATACCACCTACTGCCCTTAATTTTAGTTTTAGTGGGGTTTAGAAATTGCGAAAATCATGCAAATTTGTTAGTAAAATATCGGCCCTCAGTCTTTTCTGTATGGACCTAGTTGCACTCGATCTGTACTGTCAAGATTCTCCCAGTATGGCTCTCGCGCTTGGTTAATAATAAGATATATGTATTATATTATCATAGATACAAGACCAATTGACAGTGTTCTTTGTATAGCACAAACCAACAAATGCACCCTCAGACAACAACCCTGAGTTTAAATTGTGCATATCAAAAACTCCAGTAATGCAATTTGTAAAATTCATAGTCAGAGCAATATGTAAATAGCTCAGAATAGTGGATTCAAAAGCCTCATATGAAGGTAAATGAGAGCTTACATGTACAGTTTATATCAATGAACCAATGGTTCACATGAAGCTACTTGGAAACTTACATGTGCCTAATATTATTCAGTATCAGTGAATATGAATTATGGTGATGTCAAAAATTCCTGGAACAAAAAATATACTAAAGAACACCAGTGAAAGTCACTCAAATGTTAAACTCTGAAAATATGGTAGCAGTATTAGAAGGAACAGTAACCCGACACTGTTAAATTATCATGTTGTGACTAATATGTATTGTTTACATTACAAATTTTTTTTGTTTTCCTTTCTCTTGAATTTAATGTCATTAGCTAGCACTGTCATTAAGTACCATGCTCTAAAACAAAATAAAGACGAAAGGAAATAAATATCAAACAAAAATAAATTTAAACCAAAATTAATTAATGTACATGATTTGAAAAATAAATTTGGAATGGTCTGAATTTTAACAGGCCATGAATTGACATAAGAGTCAGACTGGTTTGAATCAGACCAAAAGTATATGTATTTTCCAACAAAGGCTTGACTTTTCATACCATGCTCAATTACACATGCATGTACATGTATATTTATTAAAGGGGCAAAATACACTAACAGCATGTGCTAACATTTTAAACATTCAATATTAAAATCACACTGTTTAGGATCAGATTCAATGAAATCTAAATACAGCAGACAACCACCACATTTCAAAAATCTTTCTTCAAATATTTATTTGGTCCTTTTTTTTTCTGGCCACAATTTTTTTTAGTGTCATGATTAACTGCAACACCATCAATCAAGTGTCACCCTCTGAATTAGTAAAACAAACAATTTTATATATTATATAGATTATAAATTATTTCAAACCAATATCAATTTAATTTATTCTCCTGACATCACAAGTGCTGCCTGATATTACAATGGTTTTGAAGTACAAATCTGAAGAGAAAACAAAGCAGAGAATGTAATTAACCATCAGGTCAGCTGGAGGAGAGAGGGCTTAAGTGGTCGACCAGTATACTGGTACCCAGTATTAACCCACCTCAGAAGAGAACATATAATTAATTATTATGCTCTAGATCAAGGATAATTAATGAAAGTGATTTTCAACTTTTAAATAGATATCTATTTACTATGCTTTATTATTTTATATACACCTAAAAAGGTTTGAGACACAACTCCCTTCCCCCATTTCCCCCAAAAGAAGCCCACCAAAAAAAACCTTTTGAACAAATAACAGATATTTAGCCCACGTACAGCTTATATAATATATATTATTATACGGCATAGCATTTTGGAGTGCGGATACGCACAAAGACGAGCGCAGATATGAGACCGTATTACATGGGTCTCAGTCCCCCTGACCGCGCGCTACGGAAAACACTGTTGAAAGCCTATATTTTAGGAAAGATATTATGTCGTATAATAAACAATTTATTCAGCGGAAAGTTGTGTAACACGGCTGGGCATTTTTACTCGTCAGTGTTTATTTTTTCTCTACTAAAGGCTCGAAAAAATAAAAACTGACTCGTAAAAATACCCAGCCATATTACACAACTTTCCGCTGAATAACCTCTATATAACTTTACAGTACACTCCCCTAAATGATGAATATAGCTCTGAAGACTTCAAAGTGAATTTTATGGGTGTATGTAAAACCAAAAAGACTCCCGAAACACCCCAGAACACTCCGAAAACACCCAAAAATTACAAATACGAAAAAAGGAAATGAAAATAAATAAGATATTATATGGCTGAAGTGGTCCAAAAGGGGAAATGGAACATGGTCAGTGGTCTGAAATTTGCATTTAGTATATTTTTGGTGGCGGAAGATGCAGTGGCCTAATGGAGAATGGTTAGCATGCTGGACTCAGGACTGAGTGGTCTGGGTTTGAGCCCTGGCTGGGGTCAATGTGTTGTGTTCTTGGGAAAGATACTTTACTCTCAGTGCCTCTCTCCACCCAGGAGTATAAATGAGTACCGGCAACAAAATGCTCCAGGGTGGACTAACTTGCGATGGACTATCATCCCAACCAAGGGGGTTAAGGAATACTCCTAGTTGCTTCATGCTACAGAAACTGGGATTAAGACTCCGGCTCCGGCAGTTGTGGGCCACTACGCTCATGAAGACTTTACCTTTTTATATGTTTGGTGTTCCGGGGGTGTTGACCAGGGTCACTGTTCTTGGTAACATACACCCAAATTTTAATCAATACTCAGTGTTAATGAGATAATAAAATTGCATGCGTTTAAACACGGAGCGAGCCTATCAGTCGAGGCTGTGGAGTTCAGCCTGCCAATCACAATGGTCTCATTTGATTGGTTAATTCACCCAGGTCTAATTATGTGCAATTATTCAGTATTGTCCAAGTTGTTTGCACAATCACAAAGCTTGTAATTCTGAATAATTTTGCAAATCCCGTCAAAGTCATCTTCATGAGACTCGTTCAAGTTCTCGACAAACTCAGATAAATGGAAACAGGTGGCTCTTTGATCGCAGGCTTGAGCTTTGTAACAATTTTAGCTAGCCGCAAAATTTGGACTGTACTGTACATGTCGAAATGGGCGAAGGGAATTCATTGTTTGCATTCAGTTCCTCCTAACAGTGAATAGATATATTTGTTTTGCGCTCAATATTTATTATTATAGCTTGTTGTGTTTGACATAAATCAATTAGTTGTTTGGATAAACCAACCCCAACTTTTCTCGACCGTTGTTGTGCGACGTTTCAGCTTTCCCCACATGCCATTAATGATAAAAATAGCCAACAAAGTGCTTCAGACGGGGCGTGTCCTTTCCTTTTATAGGCTCGCTCCGTGTTTAAAAGATATACGGTATCCCTTCAATTTATGCTCTTCACTCTCACCTGTAAAATCCACTGTCTACTGACTACAATCAATATGTTTATTATAAGACCATGACCTCCATCTATGAAAAAGATGAAACAGAAAACAAATTATAAATACTACATTGCAGGGCTGCAAATAACAGTCGGTCATCGGACAATGACCGACCAAAATTTGCTTATGTCCGATGCAATCCAAACTGTGGCCGGACACAATGTGCGGACAATTTTTTTTGCCTTCCAACGTAAACGCCAACAGGTTTTATTCTAAATGCAAACTACATGTAGTTTACTCTTCGATGACAACGCGTTAAATTAGCAGGTTCGCTTATCAAGCAATACTGTAATATGATGTCCGACCTCATTTTTGTTTTGTCCGACCAAAATTTTTCTTAGTCGGACACATGTCCTTTCAAGAAAAAAAAATTATTTGCAGCCCTGACATTGTGCATAGGAAATTCCTTAGTACTCCTATCATCCTGAGTCTCCTACGCAGCCGTTATTTGTGTCGTCACGCAGCGCTTCTCCCCACTAACGGCTGCTCTAACCTGGACCACATTCCTTTCCTTTTGGCCGCAGCAACTTTGACACCTATCGGCAAAAACGTGACTGTTACCGTTTGCCGAAAATCTTTTTCAACATTATTTTTTAATATCATTCATTTGTCTTCAGTTAAACCATGTTTTATTTTGATGTTTGGTGTGCGTCAAATTTAAAAGGCGGCATACTGGCGTTCGCTTGACGTTTCCGACGCTAAGGTCACGATAAGGCACAATCTATTATTGGTGTATTGGCGCGAGCAAGTTCCGAAAAATGGCACTGCAAGACAGCAACTGTGATTGGCTTAAATCGGGAAAGGAATGTGATTCGGATTTGAGCAGCCGTTAGTGGGGAGAAGAGTTGGGTGACGACACAAATAACGGCTGCGTAGGAGACTACTGTAATCCCAGTTCATCTAAATATACCTGATTAAATAGACAGCTAGATTTTGACTTTCATTTTACTGAAAACAATTTTCAGTTGATAACAAAATAAACTTAAGTTAAACTTAATTATTGCCAATTATTTGTTATAATATTATACACTGCACCATAGCGTCTGTATTTATATTGTTTGTGATCAGAAAACTGAAGTTATGTGACGCGTGACAAAAAGTGAAAAGTACAATGTTTACAAACGCTTTACTCTTCTGACTGGCGTTAAAACCTCGAATTGTAATATATATAGTCTATTTTAATACACAACAGCTCTTCTGTCCAAAATTTAAATTAAAACTAGGGGTACCATATTGGAAGTGAAGTGCTGCCACATTTGTAATTTCATTATCATCGTTGGTTTTATAAAACAATGTCACGCAAGATCCTTTCGTGCATTTGCGTCTCAAAATAACCTTATACTAACAAAGCGCAAAACCAACATCTGGTAGTGACAGACACATTTGTTACAATGTCACAGCCAGATTTAGGACACTACTTCCAAATATTTAATTTTCGAGGAAATTTAAGTAAACCAATTGTGAACACAATGCAACGTGTCCAAATATTTAATTGTCGATGTGATTGAAGTAAACCAATTTACCGGCGGTCAAGTCCGTATGCGATGCAAGCTAGGCGTGCGTGAAATCGTAGAAAAAAGGAGCACGCGACTCGGATCTCACAAAGGTCAGTTCATATGTTCGCTTGAAACATAACAGGGCGGCTTGGTAATAAAACAATGTCACGCAAGATCCTTTCGTGCAAGAGCGTGTGCAACAGCGTCTCAAAACAGCCGAAATCGGCAACAATCAAGCATCAGAGCGTCTCAAAACAGCGTCTCCTCGAGCGCGCAAAAGAAATCCCGAAAACAACAATCGTCTCTTCTCGTGCAAATATCGAGCGTGCAATAGTCGTCACAAATCAGACTTTTCACGCGGAGGGGCCTGGGTACTGCTAACAAACATCTTACCGGCAGAGGGAAATCCTGAAATCGGAACTCAGGACAGAAATAGGAGGCTGCCCTCTGCGGGTAGCAACAAACCGCAAAATATTTTTCATAAAAATTGAAGGGCCACAATTTTTTGTAATGATTTATAGCAAGCAAACATTATATTTAAATGTTGCTCAGCACACAGATTTGACAGCATAGAAACATAAAATCGCCGGCCTTCATTCAAACGCAGCAATTCCATTTACATCGTATCGAAAAGAGAAGAGATAACAACTCACTAGGCACCTTTCCAGTATTTCAGTAAAAGCTGGAAGATTTCGTACTATTTTAGCCTAAAGAAAAGCTTGTGAAAATCGTTTGTTTGTTTATTGAGCTCAGCTTTGGGACTGGGAATTTTAATTCAAAGATGCACAATGTGCAGTGACGATTTATATTATTATACTTCGCAAGCAATACTGACACTATTAGAAACATAAAATCGCCTAGATTCAAATGGAGAAATTCAATTTCCCTCTGTACATTTTAATTTCCTAGGACGAGAAACATGCCAAGCGAAATATCGTATCGAAAAGTGAAGAGAAAAACATAATAATTCACTAGTATTTCAGCGCAGTCGGAAAGCCGTTTATAGATTTCGTACTATAATCAAAGCAATGTTTGGAATGAAGGTAAGCCAGCAATTTTCAATGTAAAAATACGCCAAACAGGCGTGTTTTCCATATTTTCACTTACCGAGCTCAGCTTAATTTCGGACTGGGATTCCTGCTCGTTCTTTCTCAAGTTCCTTCTTGTTTCACGTTTCGTTTCTAAACTGAAACAATGCAAAACAGTCATGAAGTTAACGATTAAATACGTAAACAAAGGTGCAAAACTTTCTACCTGCCTAGCAGCAGAAAATTTAAATAAGCTCAAGCTTATAAACCGAATTGAACGGAAAATTAACCTTACCGCTAGCGTCGCTAAGCTATTATACGCTCGCCTGCCAAATATAAAATAAAACTCAAGAACACTTAGCTTTCTTTTGGCCAACAGTCGACTACTTGAATCTGCACTTTGTCTGCTACCCGAAGGACTTTCTTCGCTCTTAAGCAGCAATAAGATGCTAGAAAGCGAAGGAAAATTTCTTGAGTCGACAAAACACTTTCTTTAGATCAAGAACTAGCGAAAAAATCCGGCGAAAACACGCCACTGAGCTGACGCGACCGGACGCGGGTCGGCAACCCGGTAAAATGGCGGCAAAACACAGCCTCATTTTCATGCATAGTAGTCACCAGGCTCCAGGGAACAACTTATTACAGCCTTAAAACAAATGACGAAAATTTAATTTTGCAAAACAGACAACTGAGTTGAAAAGAGGATGCTCTAAACCCTCTCATAAATTTCTCCTTTTTGTTTTAAATTAATAAGTGGCCGATTTAGCGCCAACAGGAAAATGATCAAACGCTACTCATGCGCGGCTCTTCCCTGATATTTAAAAGAAAAAATAATAATCGCCCTTTTTATAAACTTTACTTCAATATCTACAACTCACAGGAATAAGGCGCTGTTTTATTGAGCATAATGTACTTTTAAAGCAATTTGAAATATTCAAAGCGATCTGGTCACGTGACTGATGACGTCACGTAAGATACGTGTTCAAAAACGTGTTCTTCACATAAATATCTATCCACATGTAGATTTTTGTTGCTATGCGCCTTACATTTCGTGAGATATAGCTGAACAAATTTTCCACACATTTTTACACTCGTGTATAGCCCCCTTAAATTTAAAATGCCAGAATATTAATGGCCATTTCAAAATTCCCCATATCAATGTCTTGCTGAAAATATTGATTACTTTTCAATTGATAGAGACCTGTTCTCACAGTAAACAAAAACGCACTTTCGGGCGTGGTCACGTGACTAATGACGTCATCACACTAAGTTTGATATGAGAGTTATTTTATGGTAAGTGCTATTACCTTGTGGTGCTTCACCCTTCTGGGCCTCAAATTGACAAAGTTATTTGACATTGAAAAATTTCCAGTTGCAAAGGACTCTGGGAAGGTTCTTATTATAATTATATATTGCTTTTATAATTACAAGTGGAACCGGAATAAAAGCAATATATAATTTAATTGTCATAATGGAAAAATGGTAAATATGATACCACCTACTGCCCTTAATTTTAGTTTTAGTGGGGTTTAGAAATTGCGAAAATCATGCAAATTTGTTAGTAAAATATCGGCCCTCAGTCTTTTCTGTATGGACCTAGTTGCACTCGATCTGTACTGTCAAGATTCTCCCAGTATGGCTCTCGCGCTTGGTTAATAATAAGATATATGTATTATATTATCATAGATACAAGACCAATTGACAGTGTTCTTTGTATAGCACAAACCAACAAATGCACCCTCAGACAACAACCCTGAGTTTAAATTGTGCATATCAAAAACTCCAGTAATGCAATTTGTAAAATTCATAGTCAGAGCAATATGTAAATAGCTCAGAATAGTGGATTCAAAAGCCTCATATGAAGGTAAATGAGAGCTTACATGTACAGTTTATATCAATGAACCAATGGTTCACATGAAGCTACTTAGAAACTTACATGTGCCTAATATTATTCAGTATCAGTGAATATGAATTATGGTGATGTCAAAAATTCCTGGAACAAAAAATATACTAAAGAACACCAGTGAAAGTCACTCAAATGTTAAACTCTGAAAATATGGTAGCAGTATTAGAAGGAACAGTAACCCGACACTGTTAAATTATCATGTTGTGACTAATATGTATTTTTTACATTACAAATTTTTTTGTTTTCCTTTCTCTTGAATTTAATGTCATTAGCTAGCACTGTCATTAAGTACCATGCTCTAAAACAAAATAAAGACGAAAGGAAATAAATATCAAACAAAAATAAATTTAAACCAAAATTAATTAATGTACATGATTTGAAAAATAAATTTGGAATGGTCTGAATTTTAACAGGCCATGAATTGACATAAGAGTCAGACTGGTTTGAATCAGACCAAAAGTATATGTATTTTCCAACAAAGGCTTGACTTTTCATACCATGCTCAATTACACATGCATGTACATGTATATTTATTAAAGGGGCAAAATACACTAACAGCATGTGCTAACATTTTAAACATTCAATATTAAAATCACACTGTTTAGGATCAGATTCAATGAAATCTAAATACAGCAGACAACCACCACATTTCAAAAATCTTTCTTCAAATATTTATTTGGTCCTTTTTTTTTCTGGCCACAATTTTTTTTAGTGTCATGATTAACTGCAACACCATCAATCAAGTGTCACCCACTGAATTAGTAAAACAAACAATTTTATATATTATATAGATTATAAATTATTTCAAACCAATATCAATTTAATTTATTCTCCTGACATCACAAGTGCTGCCTGATATTACAATGGTTTTGAAGTACAAATCTGAAGAGAAAACAAAGCAGAGAATGTAATTAACCATCAGGTCAGCTGGAGGAGAGAGGGCTTAAGTGGTCGACCAGTATACTGGTACCCAGTATTAACCCACCTCAGAAGAGAACATATAATTAATTATTATGCTCTAGATCAAGGATAATTAATGAAAGTGATTTTCAACTTTTAAATAGATATCTATTTACTATGCTTTATTATTTTATATACACCTAAAAAGGTTTGAGACACAACTCCCTTCCCCCATTTCCCCCAAAAGAAGCCCACCAAAAAAAAACCTTTTGAACAAATAACAGATATTTAGCCCACGTACAGCTTATATAATATATATTATTATACGGCATAGCATTTTGGAGTGCGGATACGCACAAAGACGAGCGCAGATATGAGACCGTATTACATGGGTCTCAGTCCCCCTGACCGCGCGCTACGGAAAACACTGTTGAAAGCCTATATTTTAGGAAAGATATTATGTCGTATAATAAACAATTTATTCAGCGGAAAGTTGTGTAACACGGCTGGGCATTTTTACTCGTCAGTGTTTATTTTTTCTCTACTAAAGGCTCGAAAAAATAAAACTGACTCGTAAAAATACCCAGCCATATTACACAACTTTCCGCTGAATAACCTCTATATAACTTTACAGTACACTCCCCTAAATGATGAATATAGCTCTGAAGACTTCAAAGTGAATTTTATGGGTGTATGTAAAACCAAAAAGACTCCCGAAACACCCCAGAACACTCCGAAAACACCCAAAAATTACAAATACGAAAAAGGAAATGAAAATAAATAAGATATTATATGGCTGAAGTGGTCCAAAAGGGGAAATGGAACATGGTCAGTGGTCTGAAATTTGCATTTAGTATATTTTTGGTGGCGGAAGATGCAGTGGCCTAATGGAGAATGGTTAGCATGCTGGACTCAGGACTGAGTGGTCTGGGTTTGAGCCCTGGCTGGGGTCAATGTGTTGTGTTCTTGGGAAAGATACTTTACTCTCAGTGCCTCTCTCCACCCAGGAGTATAAATGAGTACCGGCAACAAAATGCTCCAGGGTGGACTAACTTGCGATGGACTATCATCCCAACCAAGGGGGTTAAGGAATACTCCTAGTTGCTTCATGCTACAGAAAACTGGGATTAAGGCTCCGGCTCCGGCAGTTGTGGGCCACTACGCTCATGAAGACTTTACCTTTTTATATGTTTGGTGTTCCGGGGGTGTTGACCAGGGTCACTGTTCTTGGTTTAACATACACCCAAATTTTAATCAATACTCAGTGTTAATGAGATAATAAAATTGCATGCGTTTAAACACGGAGCGAGCCTATCAGTCGAGGCTGTGGAGTTCAGCCTGCCAATCACAATGGTCTCATTTGATTGGTTAATTCACCCAGGTCTAATTATGTGCAATTATTCAGTATTGTCCAAGTTGTTTGCACAATCACAAAGCTTGTAATTCTGAATAATTTTGCAAATCCCATCAAAGTCATCTTCACGAGACTCGTTCAAGTTCTCGACAAACTCAGATAAATGGAAACAGGTGGCTCTTTGATCGCAGGCTTGAGCTTTGTAACAATTTTAGCTAGCCGCAAAATTTGGACTGTACTGTACATGTCGAAATGGGCGAAGGGAATTCATTGTTTGCATTCAGTTCCTCCTAACAGTGAATAGATATATTTGTTTTGCGCTCAATATTTATTATTATAGCTTGTTGTGTTTGACATAAATCAATTAGTTGTTTGGATAAAACAACCCCAACTTTTCTCGACCGTTGTTGTGCGACGTTTCAGCTTTCCCCACATGCCATTAATGATAAAAATAGCCAACAAAGTGCTTCAGACGGGGCGTGTCCTTTCCTTTTATAGGCTCGCTCCGTGTTTAAAAGATATACGGTATCCCTTCAATTTATGCTCTTCACTCTCACCTGTAAAATCCACTGTCTACTGACTACAATCAATATGTTTATTATAAGACCATGACCTCCATCTATGAAAAAGATGAAACAGAAAACAAATTATAAATACTACATTGTGCATGGGAAATTCCTTAGTACTCCTATCATCCTGAGACTCCTACGCAGCCGTTATTTGTGTCGTCACGCAGCGCTTCTCCCCACTAACGGCTGCTCAAACCTGGACTACATTCCTTTCCTTTTGTTTTGACCGCAGCAACTTTGACACCTATCGGCAAAAACGTGACTGTTACCGTTTGCCGAAAATCTTTTTCAACATTATATTTTAATATCATTCATTTGTCTTCAGTTAAACCATGTTTTATTTTGATGTCTGGTGTGCGTCAAATTTAAAAGGCGGCATACTGGCGTCCGCTCGACGTTTCCGATGCTAAGGTCACGATAAGACACAATCTATTATTGGTGTATTGGCGTGAGCAAGTTCCAAAAAATGACACTGCAAGACAGCAACTGTGATTGGCTTAAATCGGGAAAGTGGAGAAGAGTTGGGTGACGACACAAATAACGGCTGCGTAGGAGACTACTGTCATCCCAGTTCATCTAAATATACCTGATTAAATAGACAGCTAGATTTTGACTTTCATTTTACTGAAAACAATTTTCAGTTGATAACAAAATAAACTTAAGTTAAACTTAATTATTGCCAATTATTTTTTATAATATTATACACTGCCACCATAGCGTCTGTATTTATATTGTTTGTGATCAGAAAACTGAAGTTGTGTGACGTGTAACAAAAAGTGAAAAGTACAATGTTTACAAACGCTTTACTCTTCTGATTGGCGTTAAAACCTCGAATTGTAATATATATATAGTCTATTTTAATACACAACAGCTCTTCTGTCCAAAATTTAAATTAAAACAAACCGCAAAATATTTTTCATAAAAATTGAAGGGCCACAATTTTTTGTAATGATTTATAGCAAGCAAACATTATATTTAAATGTTGTTCAGCACACAGATTTGACAGCATAGAAACGTAAAATCGCCGGCCTTCATTCAAACGCAGCAATTCCATTTTCCCTCGGAACATGTAAGCTTATATTAATATTTTAATTTCCCAGGACAAGAAACAATATGGCAAGCAAAACATCGTATCGAAAAGAGAAGAGATAACAACTCACTAGGCACCTTTCCAGTATTTCAGTAAAAGCTGGAAGATTTTGTACTATTTTAGCCTAAAGAAAAATCGTTTGTTTGTTTATTGAGCTCAGCTTTGGGACTGGGAATTTTAATTCAAAGATGCACAATGTGCAGTGACGATTTATATTATTATACTTCGCAAGCAATACTGACACTATTAGAAACATAAAATCGCCTGGATTCAAATGGATAAATTCAATTTCCCTCTGTACATTTTAATTTCCTAGGACGAGAAACATGGCAAGCGAAATATCGTATCGAAAAGCGAAGAGAAAAACATAATAATTCACTAGTATTTCAGCGCAGTCGGAAAGCCGTTTATAGATTTCGTACTATTTTAGCCTAAAAAAAAGCTTTTGAAAATCGTTTGTTTGCTTACCGAGCTCAGCTTAGGGACTGAGAATTTCAATTCAAAGAGGCAGAGCTTATTCCTTCTAGTTTCGTTTCTATTTAGCTTTAATATAAAACCAGAAACCCATAACACATAGCTGATTGCATCGGATGTAAACAACAGATGAGTGTTAATTTACCAACGAAGGTGTTAAAAGCTTGGTCTATTCTAGTAGAAAAACTAACCGAAGGTATCTCTTGTCATAGAACATATAAGTTAAAGGTAAAGTAAAGGTAAGCTTAAGTTTTATTAATAAGCTTATAATTATTTAGCAAAGCGTCATACTGGAAAAATGTTTTGCCCAATCCAGCCGTTGAATTGTGAAGACACAACATATGCTTAAATTTGATACCCGTTTGACCGTTTCAAGCCATAATCAAAGCATGAAGGTAAGCCAGCAATTTTCAATGTAAAAATACGCCAAACAGGCGTGTTTTCCATATTTTCACTTACCGAGCTCAGCTTAATTTCGGACTGGGATTCCTGCTCGTTCTTTCTCAAGTTCCTTCTTGTTTCACGTTTCGTTTCTAAACTGAAACAATGCAAAACAGTCGTGAAGTTAACGATTAAATACGTAAACAAAGGTGCAAAACTTTCTACCTGCCTAGCAGCAGAAAATTTAAATAAGCTCAAGCTTATAAACCGAATTGAACGGAAAATTAACCTTACCGCTAGCGTCGCTAAGCTATTATACGCTCGCCTGCCAAATATAAAATAAAACTCAAGAACACTTAGCTTTCTTTTGGCCAACAGGCGACTACTTGAATCTGCACTTTGTCTGCTACCCGAAGGACTTTCTTCGCTCTTAAGCAGCAATAAGATGCTAGAAAGCGAAGGAAAATTTCTTGAGTCGACGAAACACTTTCTTTAGATCAAGAACTAGCGAAAAAATCCGGCGAAAACACGCCACTGAGCTGACGCGACCGGACGCGAGTCGGCAACCAGAAATGGCGGCAAAACACAGCCTCATTTTCATGCATAGTAGTCACCAGGCTCCAGGGAACTTCTAATTACAGCCTTAAAACAAATGACGGAAATTTAATTTTGCAAAACAAACAACTGAATTGGAAAGAGGATGCTCTAAACCCTCTCATAAATTTCTCCTTTTGGTTTTAAATTAATAAGTGGCCGATTTAGCGCCAACAGGAAAATGATCAAACGCAACTCATGCGCTGCTCTTCCCTGATATTTAAAAGAAAAAATAATAATCGCCCTTTTGATAAACTTTACTTCAATATCTACAACTAACAGGAATAAGGCGCTGTTTTATTGAGCATAATGTACTTTTAAAGCAATTTGAAATATTCAAAGCGATCTGGTCACGTGACTGATGACGTCACGTAAGATACGTGTTCAAAAACGTGTTCTTCACATAAATATCTATCCACATGTAGATTTTTGTTGCTATGCGCCTAACATTTCGTGAGATATAGCTGAACAAATTTTCCACACATTTTTCCACTCGTGTATAGCCCCCTTAAATTTAAAATGCCAGAATATTAATGGCCATTTCAAAATTCCCCATATCAATGTCTTGCTGAAAATATTGATTACTTTTCAATTGATAGAGACCTGTTCTCACAGTAAACAAAAACGCACTTTCGGGCGTGGTCACGTGACTAATGACGTCATCACACTAAGTTTGATATGAGAGTTATTTTATGGTAAGTGCTATTACCTTGTGGTGCTTCACCCTTCTGGGCCTCAAATTGACAAAGTTATTTGACATTGAAAAATTTCCAGTTGCAAAGGACTCTGGGAAGGTTCTTATTATAATTATATATTGCTTTTATAACAAGTGGTACCGGCTAAAAGTAATATATAATATAATAGATCACATGGAATCTTTATCCAAGTGAGAATGATGGTCTCGACCAGTTTTCGGTATCATTGCCAGGTGGTGGTAAACTTCCGGGATTTCTCGAGTAAAATTTCCCTGCTTCCCCTATGAACAAAATTAGCGAGAAACATGGGAAAAGCTTCTCAGTGGTCTGTATTGTGCAACTTTACTGTGTTACAGATTAAGACCCAGGGTACCAGAGGTTTGTTTTTCTCTCTTGTGCGACATCCTCTATCTATCTTTTGCCCAGAAAATGCACCACATGTACAAAATTTTAAACGGTATGGTGATCACCCGTTTCTTTGACATGGTTCTACCCCCACCAGTTGGAAATGTTGAGGAAAATGGAAGCCATTTCTGAGTAGAGGTCATGTATTGTACAGATAATCATATAGTTAGTTCAATTGGAACACCCAACCCCACAAAGTTGCGTCTTCAGATGGACAAGTCATTGAAAACGCAATTTAATCATCTGCCAACAATTTATTCATTCAACGGTGATTGTTAACATTTTAGTTTTATCACATATTGATAGTAACCCAGATGTGGCATATATCAGTGCCAATATTTTGGTAGGCAAGTTCCGGGTCAAGTTTTCTGCTTTGGTAACTACTACTCAAGACAAAAATTATTTAACGCCAGGACTAAAACCTAAGTTACAACACAGTTCCTTGTTCCAACAACTTGTATAATTACTGTTATAATCCATCAAAAATTTTTCTCGAGCACGATTGGTCTAAACACGTCACGTGACGCAGCCAAAACTGGGGAATTTCCAGGTGATATTCCCCAAGTGATATTACCCAGTTTGGAAAATTTGCGTTTCACGTTCACAGGTTCAGTTTTCATCTCAAATAAATTGCTAAATTAAATAAAACTGATTGTTTTGAACAGACTAGAAATATTTTTGAACGCCAACAGAATTATTTTAATGTTTAACAGCTTAGCCGACTGAGATCTTCCACGGCAAACAGAGCGGCCTTGTGAAAAAATATTTGAAGGATAATAACTACAATAGCCTCCATTTGGCTTCAAAAATATGTTCGGATATTTGTCCTTGGACATTATCTGTTCCGAGAAGCAAATAGATTTCCAAGAGTGAAGCTCAAGGAAAACTGTGAGCTTTGAGGAACAGATAATGTCCGCAAACAAATATCCATGCATATTTTCGCATCAAATGGTGGCCATTTTTATTTACATTAGGTGTGATATAGTCCCGGTGTCTAATGAAACAAAATCAAAGTGAAAAATCAATTGAGCAAAATGAAATTTTGTGCAAGTTCGCTATTAAAGAATGTAACACAATTGAACCGAATCCAGTTTGATTTTGTTCATAATCGCAGTAATAATCAACCTATTTATCAAACGGAATAAACAGAAAAATGCCCCAAAAATATAGACCATTTTCATGGTAAGCAGGTAATTGAACATTCAATAATTTATGGTTCTATTGAGTTTTGAAATACATAAGTGATAAAATTAAGCAAAAAATTATCAAGCAAAAGAAAGAAAGTGAGTCACTGAAATAGTGAATAAAACGTTTTTAGGAAAAATGCTTTAGTTTTTAAGTATAGTGTTACTGCTAGAAAGTAATGATAATTATCATATAGCAGCATGTGCTTCATGGCTGCTCTTTCAAGTCACCCAATGAGATTAACAGCATTGCATAACAGTGTCTGTAAAAACAAAGAAGGGAAACGAAAATTAATATTGCAATCATTATCATCTAGATCATTAACCATCAGTTCTAGTGAAGGATTTCAGTCACACTTGTTGTGAGCTGTAGCAGCTGCCCTCTGCCTAACCCAGAGAAATATTAAGACACTCAAAATATCACCAACATTAAGTATTTCAGTAAAATATTGTCTAGCTAAGATCTAAATAAATGCACTACATCAAAAGTTGATTTTCTACAATGAAATTATCATGGCAATAGTGAATCGTAAATCATATCATCTACACTAGTGTAACCTCAGAATGTCAAAGGGTCCCTCTCAACCAGTGTGCATTGTCGCCATTGCGCGTATATATTGTTATGGCGGCCATTTTTGGGTGCAGCGAAAATGGCAGCTTGAAGTTAAAAAAACTACTTTTTGCTGGATTCTGACCTTGTTCTGGCCACAAAAAGCAGTTAGACAACCCAAGTTAGCACAATTTCGAAATCGGACTTGCTGCAAACAACACAGAGATCGATTTCCCCGGATGAAAACAATAACATGGGACCGCAAAGCACACTGATTGAGAGGGACACTAATTTAAAATATCATAACCAAACTACAACCGAGTTAATTACAGTACTTTACGTTATTTGGAAATTTTAACCGGATTTTTTTAAAAATATAGACCTACATGTAGTTAACTCCCTTAGAGTGCGGCCACAGCCAATTGTGGAACTAAACAAACTTCTACGCAAACCAGCGTAGTTCGCAGGTAAACTTAAATCTTATTTACTTTCAATTTTCCATCGATGTATGATGAGGATGAATTATGGACATCGATCAGGTTTCGTTAAATTTCCATCAATAAGAGTTGCTTGATGCTTGTTCAGTTGTTGTAGCACCCACGAAGCGACAATTATACACAAATCAATTGAACCAGTTACAGTAATTCAATGCCAGTGGGAAAATATTCATTGATCTACCAGTACGGTCTCGCCGGGATTTTCGTTTTCACAGCGAAGATATATAAATATTAGTTATCCCCATGATGCCAAAAAATGTTTAAAGCATCTGTTTGTTGGCATTGTAATGCTACAGATCGTTTGAGGTAATTTTAGACAAAGCGAAAGCAGTTTCTTGGGTGAATATCTCCGTGAAAAAGTAATCGCTTCAATTGATTGAAGTCGATCGATAAAGACACTTAATAACGCCGATAGAAATGAAAACAAACTCATTCTTCTTTCGAGAAGTAAGCTTAAGTCTTAACTGTCGACTAACTTTTTGACCGGTACTGTACAATAGGTAAGGTCATGGTAAGGTTAATTATCATAAAGTTATCACTTAGTAGGAACGACCAAACTTACCAAACTTATTAATTAGCCGAGGTCAATTGACTTCCTTTCCGCACCGTCGCTCGGATTTTTTTAAAAGCTCCTCAGAGGAGCTCTGAAAGCTCCTCAAAAGTGAGCACTGGTATAATATCAAACAAACAGGTAATGATTAATACGAAGCAAGAAAAGGTCTAAAAACCTTTGTAGCTAACAGAAGTAAGCTTATAAGCTAAGCTTACGTGAGCTCAACTCCGTTAAAATGTCGTAAAAGGTCAATAATAAGGAATAAAATATAGCACTTAGCTGTTTCTTTCGACAGATGGACTCGACTTCCAGAGTAATGTAGCCAGAAATGTTGTCTTGTCAACTGTTCAAGAACGTTTTAGCCGCCACTCTTGGGTACAAAGCACGAAGAAAAAACAGTGAGCAAAGATTTTGCAAACCACTTTCTCCTTCGCTAAACCGCCAACACGTCAAATCTCCGTCATATCAAGCTGACGTAATCCTCTGTGTCGCCGCGAAAATAAATAGCCTCGCTTTGGTTCCCAAATCGTGAGAGACTGGGTCGAATAGGAAAATACATCTATCTTTGCCATGAAGGAGGCAAAATGGAGAGAAACCGTCAACGTCAGTAGAAAGAGCATATATTCAAACCTTGTACCCAAGTTTAATTTTAATTTTAACTTTAAAAATAACTCAGCGTAGGCATTCTCAATGACAAACTGCTCTGCTTTCCTGCTTAAATTTTAAAGAAAAAAATTATAGTGGCCTTTTTCAAAAACTGTACTTAAATATCTTCCACAATTGGGGAATAAATTGCTGTTTCATTAGCATAATATACTTTTAAAGCAATTTGAATTATTCAAAGCAATCTGGTCACGTGACCTATGACGTCACGATAACGAAGTTGCTAAAACGTGTCCTTCTCATGAACATCTATCCACATGTAAATTTGTGTTACTATGCGCCTTACATTCGATGAGATATTGGCTGTTACCCAGTCTCCCTCTTTTTTCCTCTCTTGTATAGCCCCTTAAATTTCAAATGCCCGAGGTCTAATGGCCATTTCAAAATGCCCCATATCAATGTCTTTCTGATTACATTGATTGCTTTTCAATTGATAGAAGCCTGTTGTCACAGTAAACAAAAACACATTTTCGGGCGTGGTCACGTGACTAATGACGTCATCACACTAAGTTTGATATGAGAGTTATTTTATGGTAAGTGCTATTACCTTGTGGTGCTTCACCCTTCTGGGCCTCCAATTTACAAAGTTATTTGGCATTGAAAAATTTCCAGTTGCAAAGGACTCTGGGAAGGTTCTTATCATTATTATATATTACTTTTATAATTATTACAAGTGGAACCGGAATAAAAGCAATATATAATTTAATTGTCATAATGGAAAAATGGTAAATATGATACCACCTACTGCCCTTAATTTTAGTTTTAGTGGGGTTTAGAAATTGCGAAAATCATGCAAATTTGTTAGTAAAATATCGGCCCTCAGTCGGCCCTCAGTCTTTTCTGTATGGACCTCGTTGCACTCGATCTGTACTGTCAAGATTCTCCCAGTATGGCTCTCGCGCTTGGTTAATAATAAGATATATGTATTATCATAGATGCAAGACAAATTGACAGTGTTCTTTGTATAGCACAAACCAACAAATGCACCCTCAGACAACAACCCTGAGTTTAAATTGTGTATATCAAAAACCCCAGTAATGCAATTTGTAAAATTCATAGTCAGAGCAATATGTAAGTAGCTCAGAGTAGTGGATTCAAAAGCCTCATATGAAGGTAAATGAGAGCTTACATGTACAGTTTATATCAATGAACCAATGGTTCACATGAAGCTACTCGGAAACTTACATGTGCCTAATATTATTCAGTATCAGTGAATATGAATTATGGTGATGTCAAAAAATTCCTGGAACAAAAAATATACTAAAGAACACCAGTGAAAGTCACTCAAATGTTAAACTCTGAAAATATGGTAGCAGTATTAGAAGGAACAGTAACCCGACACTGTAATTATCATGTTGTGACTAATATGTATTTTTTACATTACAAAATTTTTTTGTTTTCCTTTCTCTTGAATTTAATGTCATTAGCTAGCACTGTCATTAAGTACCATGCTCTAAAACAAAATAAAGACGAAAGGAAATAAATACCAAACAAAAATAAATTTAAACCAAAATTAACTAATGTACATGATTTGAAAAATAAATTTGGAATGGTCTGAATTTTAACAGGCCATGAATTGACATAAGAGTCAGACTGGTGTGAATCAGACCAAAAGTATATGTATTTTCCAACAAAGGCTTGACTTTTCATACCATGCTCGATTACACATGCATGTACATGTATATTTATTAAAGGGGCAAAATACACTAACAGCATGTGCTAACATTTAACATTTTAAACATTCAATATTAAAATCACACTGTTTAGGATCAGATTCAATGAAATCTAAATACAGCAGACAACCACCACATTTCAAAAAAAATTTCTTCAAATATTTATTTGGTCCTTTTTTTCTGGCCACAATTTTTTTTAGTGTCATGATTAACTGCAACACCATCAATCAAGTGTCACCCTCTGAATTAGTAAAACAAACAATTTTATATATTATATAGATTATAAATTATTTCAAACCAATATCAATTTAATTTATTCTCCTGACATCACAAGTGCTGCCTGATATTACAATGGTTTTGAAGTACAAATCTGAAGAGAAAACAAAGCAGAGAATGTAATTAACCATCAGGTCAGCTGGAGGAGAGAGGGCTTAAGTGGTAGACCAGTATACTGGTACCCAGACTGTATTAACCCACCTCAGAAGAGAACATATAATTAATTATTATGCTCTAGATCAAGGATAATTAATGAAAGGGATTTTCAACTTTTAAATAGATATCTATTTACTATGCTTTATAACATAGAGGGCAAAATTACCGAATGCTGATTGGCTGAGACAGAGGGCATTTTTCATTAATTTTGGTTTGCCCGGGGCAAAATTACTTGATCCTGATTGGTCGAGCGGCAAAATTCCTCGCTCCTAATTGGCTGAGCGCGCTGCACTCAGTTGGCTTCTTGACGGCGGGATTTTCAGCAGAATTTTCAAACACAGCGCTCGCTTGTACGTCGCTTCGGAGTTTGACTTCAGTTTCCCGAGTTATTTGATGAAAAAGGAACGGAAACCGTGTGATAGCTTGAAACGAAATTCCGAAAGCTGAATCTCAGTGTTTCACTCGAAGCAACAGAAGATTATTTCAGTTGAAAACTAGAAAACTTGCATCAGCTAGACACTTGGCGAGTTTGCGACGAAATTCATTCATGGCTGCCAACTGACTTCTTCGCTTCACCTCTGTTAAATACGGGCTTCATCACGTGCAACCCAGAGTATAAAAGATCACAGAGTTTGTTCAAAGAAAGAAGAAGGTCAAATTAAACCGGATAAATTACCTCTACAAGTTTGTTTGGACTCGTCGTTTGCTCACGGTTTTATCGATGTAGGATTGACATGTCAAGCAGCTCGCAGCGGAAAGCCGGCTTCAAAACATGCACTGAAACAGGTCAATAAAATTACGTTTTACTTGGCTTGATTGCAAGCTTGTTATTTTTTTTATTTTCACGACTTACAACTTTCTCTTAAGATTTACATAACAGTCAACGTTACCCTGTTCTGAACGTAAGGCTTTGCTCGATCTCGCTGTGATTCTGAGTGACTTTAGGAAGGAATATCAGTTAGCTCCGCCGGGGCTGAATTTAGCTTCGCGGCGCTTTGAAGGTTTTCCGAAAATTTTGCCCTCTATGTCATAAACAAGTAATCGCATGTTTCCTCGTAAAATTAAGGATTAATATCACTTGTGTTTTCAGAAGTTGCAGAAATTGCCATTGTCGCTGTGCGACTCGGGCAATTTCTGCAACTTCTGAAAACACGCGTGATATTAATCCTTAATTTTACTCGGCCCCATGCGATTACCTATACTTATTCTTTTATATACACCTAAAAAGGTTTGAGACGCAACTCCCTTCCCCCATTTCCCCCAAAAGAAGCCCACCAAAGAAAAACCTTTTGAACAAATAACAGATATTTAGCCCACGTACAGCTTATATAATATATAATAACTTTACAGTACACTCCCCTAAATGATGAATATAGCTCTGAAGGCTTCAAAGTGAATTTTATGGGTGTATGTAAAACCAAAAAGACTCCTGAAACACCCCATAACACTCCGAAAACACCCAAAAATTACAAATACGAAGAAAATTAAAAATATGAAAAAAGGAAATGAAAATAAATAAGATATTATATGGCTGAAGTGGTCCAAAAGGGGAAATGGAACATGGTCAGTGGTCTGAAATTTGCATTTAGTATATTTTTGGTGGCGGAAGATGCAGTGGCCTAATGGAGTAATGGTTAGCATGCTGGACTCAGGACTGAGTGGTCTGGGTTTGAGCCCTGGCTGGGGTCAATGTGTTGTGTTCTTGGGAAAGATACTTTACTCTCAGTGCCTCTCTCCACCCAGGAGTGTAAATGAGTACCGGCGACAAAATGCTCCAGGGTGGACTAACTTGCGATGGACTATCATCCCAACCAAGGGGGTTAAGGAATACTCCTAGTTGCTTCATGCTACAGAAACTGGGATTAAGGCTTCGGCTCCGGCAGTTGTGGGCCACTACGCTCATGAAGACTTTACCTTTTTATATGTTTGGTGTTCCTGGGTGTTCCGGGGATGTTGACCAGGGTCACTGTTCTTGGTTTAACATAGGTACGGGTCGCACTACAGCCAATTTTGACCAATTTTGTTTATTCAAGTGTCAAATCTGTCAACACGTAACGTAAAAATCGTAAAATACAGTGCGACCCCCAGTTTCAATTTTTTGCCAATTTTTTTGTGAATTGCTAAATTTTCGCCAATCTTCAAAGAAGCTGAAGTGTTGCCCTGGAGGCGACCAAATTTTTGAAAATCACACAATTTTGTTATTTTAGCCCGTTTTAGCCATTAAACTGTCATTCACGCAAGATGCTATGTTTTGATAATTAAGATTCGCTAGTTTAGCGCGTGCAATTACGGAACAAAATAATTTTTTACCTGGTTCATCTGACTCTTTTAATAATTATTTCGACCGGAAAACGAAGAACATGAACATCGATATTACGCCGCGAATGTCTATGACTACACTGGGTCTGATCGAAACCAAATTTACCGGCGGCAATTTGGAGAACAATTCGTCTCAAGTTCAAAACAATCTCCTTCGATTGCAATTGAAGCCAGCAGCAAGAAACGTAGACTTTCTAAAAGCCCTTTCCAATATTATTTTTCCCTTTCGTTGGTTTTGGTTTCCTCTCGCGACGTTCCTCGATCGTTGTCGCGCGTCGCCCGGTTTCGCTCAAAGAAGACGACTTGTGGCAAGTCTACAAGAAACGACGAAAACCAAGAAAGCGAAGTACGAAACGTGGTCCCAAGCCGTTTAAGTTTACATTTACATCAATCAGGAGAGTTTTGGAAAACACATCTTGGTTTGAGTGCGACCACCACCAAAATTTGGCACTTGCGAATTTTTTGCAAATTTTTCCTCGCCAAAAATTACAAAATTTTTTATGTAAACAAAATTGGCTGCAGTGCGACCTGTACCATACACCCAAATTTTAATCAATACTTTTAATGAGATAATAAAATTGCATGCGTTTAAACACGGAGCGAGCCTATCAGTCGAGGCTGTGGAGTTCAGCCTGCCAATCACAATGGTCTAATTTGATTGGTTAATTCACCCAGGTCTAATTATGTGCAATTATTCAGTATTGTCCACGTTGTTTGCACAATCACAAAGCTTGTAATTCTGAATAATTTTGCAAATCCCGTCAAAGTCATCTTCACGAGACTCGTTCAAGTTCTCGACAAACTCAGATAAATGGAAACAGGTGGCTCTTTGATCGCAGGCTTGAGCTTTGCAGCAATTTTAGCTAGCCGCAAAATTTGGACTGTACTGTACATGTCAAAATGGGCGAAGGGATTCATTGTTTGCATTCAGTTCCTCCAAACAGTGAATATATACATTTGTTTTGCGCTCAATATTTATTATTATAGCTTGTTGTGTTTGACATAGATCAATTAGTTGTTTGGATAAACCAACCCCAACTTTTCTCGACCGTTGTTGTGCAACGTTTCAGCTTTCCCCACATGCCATTAATGATAAAAATAGCCAACAAAGTGCTTCGGACGGGGCGTGTCCTTTCCTTTTATAGGCTCGCTCCGTGTTTAAAAGATATACGGTATCCGTTCAATATTATTTATGCTCTTCACTCTCACCTGTAAAATCCACTGTCTACTGACTACAATCAATATGTTTATTATAAGACCATGACCTCCATCTATGAAAAAGATGAAACAGAAAACAAATTATAAATACTACATTGTGCATGGGAAATTCCTTAGTACTCCTATCATCCTGAGACTCCTACGCAGCCGTTATTTGTGTCGTCACGCAGCGCTTCTCCCCACTAACGGCTGCTCAAACCTGGACTACATTCCTTTCCTTTTGTTTTGACCGCAGCAACTTTGACACCTATCGGCAAAAACGTGACTGTTACCGTTTGCCGAAAATCTTTTTCAACATTATATTTTAATATCATTCATTTGTCTTCAGTTAAACCATGTTTTATTTTGATGTCTGGTGTGCGTCAAATTTAAAAGGTGGCATACTGGCGTCCGCTTGACGTTTCCGATGCTAAGGTCACGATAAGGCACAATCTATTATTGGTGTATTGGCGCGAGCAAGTTCCGAAAAATGACACTGCAAGACAGCAACTGTGATTGGCTTAAATCGGGAAAGGAATGTGATTCGGATTTGAGCAGCCGTTAGTGGGGAGAAGAGTTGGGTGACGACACAAATAACGGCTGCGTAGGAGACTACTGTCATCCCAGTTCATCTAAATATACCCGATTAAATAGACAGCTAGATTTTGACTTTCATTTTACTGAAAACAATTTTCAGTTGATAACAAAATAAACTTAAGTTAAACTTAATTATTGCCAATTATTTTTTATAATATTATACACTGCACCATAGCGTCTGTATTTATATTGTTTGTGATCAGAAAACTGAAGTTGTGTGACGTGTAACAAAAAGTGAAAAGTACAATGTTTACAAACGCTTTACTCTTCTGATTGGCGTTAAAACCTCGAATTGTAATATATATATAGTCTATTTTAATACACAACAGCTCTTCTGTCCAAAATTTAAATTAAAACAAACCGCAAAATATTTTTCATAAAAATTGAAGGGCCACAATTTTTTGTAATGATTTATAACAAGCAAACATTATATTTAAATGTTGTTCAGCACACAGATTTGACAGCATAGAAACGTAAAATCGCCGGCCTTCATTCAAACGCAGCAATTCCATTTTCCCTCGGAACATGTACGCTTATATTAATATTTTAATTTCCCAGGACAAGAAACAATATGGCAAGCAAAACATCGTATCGAAAAGAGAAGAGATAACAACTCACTAGGCACCTTTCCAGTATTTCAGTAAAAGCTTTTAGATTTTGTACTATTTTAGCCTAAAGAAAATCGTTTGTTTGTTTATTGAGCTCAGCTTTGGGACTGGGAATTTTAATTCAAAGATGCACAATGTGCAGTGACGATTTATATTATTATACTTCGCAAGCAATACTGACACTATTAGAAACATAAAATCGCCTGGATTCAAATGGAGAAATTCAATTTCCCTCTGTATATTTTAATTTCCTAGGACGAGAAACATGGCAAGCGAAATATCGTATCGAAAAGCGAAGAGAAAAACATATAATAATTCACTAGTATTTCAGCGCAGTCGGAAAGCCGTTTATA
Source organism: Desmophyllum pertusum (assembly GCA_029204205.1). Lineage (NCBI taxonomy): Eukaryota > Metazoa > Cnidaria > Anthozoa > Scleractinia > Caryophylliidae > Desmophyllum > Desmophyllum pertusum. Next base: position 27,076 of record MU826378.1, read on the forward strand.
GATTTCGTACTATTTTAGCCTAAAAAAAAGCTTTTGAAAATCGTTTGTTTGCTTACCGAGCTTAGCTTTTAGGTACGGGTCGCACTACAGCCAATTTTGACCAATTTTGTTTATTCAAGTGTCAAATCTGTCAACAGGTAACGTAAAAATCTTAAAATACAGTGCGACCCCCAGTTTCAATTTTTTGCCAATTTTTTTGCGAATTGCCAAATTTTCGCCAATCTTCAAAGAAGCTGAAGTGTTGCCCTGGAGGCGACCAAATTTTTGAAAATCACACAATTTTGTTATTTTAGTCCGTTTTAGCCATTAAACTGTCATTCACGCAAGATGCTATGTTTTGATAATTAAGATTCGCTAGTTTAGCGCGTGCAATTACGTGTAATTTTTTACCTGGTTCATCTGACTCTTTTAATAATTATTTCGACCGGAAAACGAAGAACATGAACATCGATATTACGCCGCGAATGTCTATGACTACACTTGGTCTGATCGAAACCAAATTTACCGGCCGCAATTTGGAGAACAATTCGTCTCAAGTTCAAAACAATCTCCTTCGATTGCAATTGAAGCCAGCAGCAAGAAAACGTCGAAAACCAAGAAAGCGAAGTACGAAACCTGGTCCCAAGCCGTTTAAGTTTACATTTACATCAATCAGGAGAGTTTTGGAAAACACATCTTGGTTTGAGTGCGACCACCACCAAAATTTGGCACTTGCGAATTTTTTGCAAATTTTTCCTCGCCAAAAATTACAAATTTTTTATGTAAACAAAATTGGCTGTAGTGCGACCCGTACTTTAGGGACTGAGAATTTCAATTCAAAGAGGCAGAGCTTATTCCTTCTAGTTTCGTTTCTATTTAGCTTTAATATAAAACCAGAAACCCATAACACATAGCTGATTGCATCGGATGTAAACAACAGATGAGTGTTAATTTACCAACGAAGGTGTACGTTAAAAGCTTGGTCTATTCTAGTAGAAAAACTAACCGAAGGTATCTCTTGTCATAGAACATATAAGTTAAAGGTAAAGTAAAGGTAAGTTTTATTAATAAGCTTATGATTTCTTAGCAAAGCGTCATACTGGAAAAATGTTTTGCCCAATCCAGCCGTTGAATTGTGAAGACACAACATATGCTTAAATTTGATACCCGTTTGACCGTTTCAAGCCATAATCAAAGCATGAAGGTAAGCCAGCAATTTTCAATGTAAAAATACGCCAAACAGGCGTGTTTTCCATATTTTCACTTACCGAGCTCAGCTTAATTTCGGACTGGGATTCCTGCTCGTTCTTTCTCAAGTTCCTTCTTGTTTCACGTTTCGTTTCTAAACTGAAACAATGCAAAACAGTCGTGAAGTTAACGATTAAATACGTAAACAAAGGTGCAAAACTTTCTACCTGCCTAGCAGCAGAAAATTTAAATAAGCTCAAGCTTATAAACCGAATTGAACGGAAAATTAACCTTACCGCTAGCGTCGCTAAGCTATTATACGCTCGCCTGCCAAATATAAAATAAAACTCAAGAACACTTAGCTTTCTTTTGGCCAACAGTCGACTACTTGAATCTGCACTTTGTCTGCTACCCGAAGGACTTTCTTCGCTCTTAAGCAGCAATAAGTCTTTTAAGATGCTAGAAAGCGAAGGAAAATTTCTTGAGTCGACAAAACACTTTCTTTAGGTCAAGAACTAGCGAAAAAATCCGGCGAAAACACGCCACTGAGCTGACGCGACCGGACGCGAGTCGGCAACCAGGTAAAATGGCGGCAAAACACAGCCTCATTTTCATGCATAGTAGTCACCAGGCTCCAGGGAACTGCTAATTACAGCCTTAAAACAAATGACGGAAATTTAATTTTGCAAAACAGACAACTGAGTTGAAAAGAGGATGCTCTAAACCCTCTCATAAATTTCTCCTTTTGGTTTTAAATTAATAAGTGGCCGATTTAGCGCCAACAGGAAAATGATCAAACGCTGCTCATGCGCTGCTCTTCCCTGATATTTAAAAGAAAAAATAATAATCGCCCTTTTGATAAACTTTACTTCAATATCTACAACTCACAGGAATAAGGCGCTGTTTTATTGAGCATAATGTACTTTTAAAGCAATTTGAAATATTCAAAGCGATCTGGTCACGTGACTGATGACGTCACGTAAGATACGTGTTCAAAAACGTGTTCTTCACATAAATATCTATCCACATGTAGATTTTTGTTGCTATGCGCCTTACATTTCGTGAGATATAGCTGAACAAATTTTCCACACATTTTTACACTCGTGTATAGCCCCCTTAAATTTAAAATGCCAGAACATTAATGGCCATTTCAAAATTCCCCATATCAATGTCTTGCTGAAAATATTGATTACTTTTCAATTGATAGAGACCTGTTCTCACAGTAAACAAAAACGCACTTTCGGGCGTGGTCACGTGACTAATGACGTCATCACACTAAGTTTGATATGAGAGTTATTTTATGGTAAGTGCTATTACCTTGTGGTGCTTCACCCTTCTGGGCCTCAAATTGACAAAGTTATTTGACATTGAAAAATTTCCAGTTGCAAAGGACTCTGGGAAGGTTCTTATTATAATTATATATTGCTTTTATAATTATGTAAGAAGCGGTAAACAGACAACCAAAGTTGTAAACAAACGGGTTTAATCGCCAAGAAACCAAACAGTAAAATCACAACATGGTGGCCAAGCTAGACGAACGTCACGTAACACGTAAGGCGGGAAAGGCTAACTACTTCATATAAGGAGGCTAATCGTTACACCAGGGATCGCTACTTTCTGATCTTCATGTATAGCCAAGAGAGGATGATCTAAGAGAACACATCCCCATGCCCCATGATAGTTTTTTTCAATCTATTTCAAGCTTCGCGCCACACTATGAAAGTTATTTTAGTTCTCGTCCCCATGGTCGCGTGGCCAATGATCAGAGGATCAGATGTCATTGCAAAGATTTTTCTCGCCGTCGTGTCGACGTACATCTGCTGAAATCGTAAATCGAAATTTAAAGATGTGATCGCGTTTCTCAGAGTGTTTTGTCATCCTGAACTGACCAATCAGGTGGCTTCCTTAAAATAGCCGCACAGTATGACCACGCGCTAAAATTAGATTGAAAACAATTATCATTGGAAGAGGCCCATGTATGGGGGATGTGTTCTCTTAGATCATCCTCTCTTGGTATAGCCTGATTCTCAGACGGTCCGAGTCGCTCGTAAAATGTTGTCATTGTAATGTAATAATATTGCCAAACGATCTGTATATTAGCAGACTTGTTATAAGTTTAAAAGACAAGACGACAACTCTGATTTTTGTACAAGACATGTTTCGATTTTACTACGATGAAAAAGTTGTTTGTTTATATTTAGAATGGGTTTTTTACCCAGTGAATGTGCAGCACTTTTTTAATTATTTTATCTTATTCTTTTATCACAGCGCTTCTTTTAGCAGCGCTTCTTTTATCACATTCACAATTGTTTTTTCTATGTGCGAAATTCCAACTTAGGGAAACAGTTCAAACAAATTGCCGCCCTTGAGTTGTTCCGAAATGAGGGGCATTTTCTTAGCCCCTGGCTTTTTGATGTAAATTTAACTCCTTCGCTTTAGTTAATGTATATTTGTCACTTTTGTTATATATAATTATGTCTCTTTTGTGTTTTACTTCGTAATTAGTGTTAGTTTTGTCTCATATCTTACATACTTGTAATTGTTATTGCTGTACTAGCTATATCATAAATTCAATTCTCAAACTCATTAATAATTCATGAGCTAATTAACCTATGAGAAGCCACGCATTTCGTCACGTGTATAAGGTTTGATACCCGGTGAAGACCATGTGGCGGGAAAGTTTGTCACGTGCATGATTCTGGATATCCAATTAAATGACAGATGAAGATCACTAGTGATCTTCATATGCAATTTTATTGGATATCAAGATTCTTGCGGCATTTATATGACTTAGACTTAAACTAAATAATTATCATGTAAGCATTTTTCAAAGAAAAAAATAATTCAATGTTTTACCAGCTGGAGTCAAACCTGTGACCTTCTGCACGGTATTCGGACGCTCTACCATTGAGCTACAAGCATTCAAGTAGATTATCATCATGCTCGAAATGCAAAATAACAAATTTTCACTCATTTACATTTGATTTCATGATTATGTTTCCCCAACGGATTTAGAAACTGTTAATTAGAAGTGCAAAACAATATTTCATTACTACTATTCTCTCTGGGGAACCCGCATATAATGCCTCTATATTCCTGATTAGATATATTCGACGTGCAGTATGTGGTCCGTTGGGATGTGTTACGTAACCTTATACCCCGTGTTCAGTATTTCAGTCCACACCTCACGCCATAACTCGCTCAGTCTTTTCGACAGGACGACCGTCACTTTGCTTCGTTTGTTTCTGCTGAAATTCATCGCTGCCCTCTCTACCAAGTTTCATGACAGTGCAAGTTACCGTTACCATTGATAATGCTTTACTTCTAGAAGTTATTGCCGTCCCAACTGCTCCTGTTTAAGCTGCTCATGGAGACCAACCTGCTCCGGCACAGTACAATGCTTTGACTTTCGAGAATCCATTCTGCGGTCGAGCGCAGGCCGTCCTTCTTCCGTCAGATCAAGAACAGGTTGTCTCTAGCGGGTAACTAGTTTGTTCAAAATTTCACTGTCTTGTTTTGTCCGTATTATTGCTTTTGCGAGTTTTTCCTCGCCGAGTTTTGTTTCTCGCGAGTCAGTTGTCTCGCCGAGTTTAGTTGTTGAATGGCAGAGCTTGGCTCGCCGAGTTCACTGAGCTGTTATTGCGAGTTTGTCTCGCCGAGTTTTAGTTGGTACCTGCGAGTTTGTCTCGCCGAATTTAGTCGTTGAATGGCAGAGTTTGTCTCGCCGAGTTCGCTGAGCTGTTATTGCGAGTTTGTCTCGCCGAGTTTTAGTTGGTACCTGCGAGTGTGTCTCGCCGAGTTTTAGTTGGTACCTGCGAGTGTGTCTCGCCGAGTTTTAGTTGGTACCTGCGAGTGTGTCTCGCCGAGTTTTAGTTGGTACCTGCGAGTGTGTCTCGCTTTAAGTTTTATAGCGAGTTTGTCTTGCTTGGAGTTTTATAGCGAGTTTGTCTTGCTTGAAGTTTGATAGCGAGTTTGTCTTGCTTGGAGTTTTATAGCGAGTTTGTCTTCCTTGAAGTTTTATAGCGAGTTTGTCTTGCTTGAAGTTTTATAGCGAGTTTGTCTTGCTTGGAGTCTTATAGCGAGTTTGTCTTGCTTTAAGTTTTATAGCGAGTTTGTCTTGCTTGAAGTGTTATAGCGAGTTTGTCTTGCTTTAAGTTTTATAGCGAGTTTGTCTTGCTTGAAGTTTTATAGCGAGTTTGTCTTGCTTGGAGTTTTATAGCGAGTTTGTCTTGCTTTAAGTGTTATAGCAAGTTTGTCTTGCTTTAAGTTTTATAGCGAGTTTGTCTTGCTTGAAGTTTTATAGCGAGTTTGTCTTGCTTGAAGTTTTATAGCGAGTTTGTCTTGCTTGGAGTCTTATAGCGAGTTTGTCTTGCTTTAAGTTTTATAGCGAGTTTGTCTTGCTTGAAGTGTTATAGCGAGTTTGTCTTGCTTTAAGTTTTATAGCGAGTTTGTCTTGCTTGAAGTTTTATAGCGAGTTTGTCTTGCTTGGAGTTTTATAGCGAGTTTGTCTTGCTTTAAGTGTTATAGCAAGTTTGTCTTGCTTTAAGTTTTATAGCGAGTTTGTCTTGCTTGAAGTGTTATAGCGAGTTTGTCTTGCTTTAAGTGTTATAGCGAGTTTGTCTTGCTGTTTATATTGCGGGTTTGTCTCGCCCGAGTATTTAATAGTTGTTATTGCGAGTTGTCTCGCCAAGTTTAGTTGAATTATTGCGTGTTTCTCACGCCGAGTACAGTTCTTATTTTGTGTTTGTTACGCGTAGTTCAGTTGTTTATATTGCGAGTTTTGTCTCGCCGAGTTCACTTGTTATTGCGTGTTTGTCTCGCTGAATTTAGTTGTTATTGCGTGCTTGTCACGCCGAGTTCTCCGAGTTGTTTTATTGCGAGTTTTGTCTCGCCGAGTTTAGTTGTTATTGCGAGTTTTGTCGTGCCGAGTTTACTAGTTATTATTGCGAGTTTTGTCTCGCCGAGTTTAGTGTTATTGCGAGTTTTGTCGCGCCGAGTTTACTAGTTGTTATTGCGAGTTTTGTCTCGCCGAGTTTTACGGTTGTTATTGCGAGTTTTGTCTCGCCGAGTTTAGTAAGTTATTGCGAGTTCAGTTTGTCGCGCCGAGTTTAGTGTTATTGCGAGTTTTGTCTCGCCGAGTTCAGTTGTTATTGCGAGTTTTGTCGCGCCGAGTTTAGTTGTTATTGCGAGTTTTGTCGCGCCGAGTTTAGTTGTTATTGCGAGTTTTGTCGTGCCGAGTTTACTAGGTGTTATTGCGAGTTTTATCTCGCCGAGTTTTACGGTTGTTATTGCGAGTTTTGTCTCGCCGAGTTTAGTTGTTATTGCGAGTTTTGTCGCGCCGAGTTTAGTGTTATTGCGAGTTTTGTCCCGCCGAGTTTAGTGTTATTGCGAGTTTTGTCTCGCCGAGTTTAGTAATGTTATCGCGAGTTTTGTCTCGCCGAGTTTCACGGTTGTTATTGCGATTTTTGTCGCGCCGAGTTTACTAGTTGTTATTGCGAGTTTTGTCTCGCCGAGTTTTACGGTTGTTATTGCGAGTTTTGTCTCGCCGAGTTTAGTTGTTATTGCGAGTTTTGTCGCGCCGAGTTTAGTGTTATTGCGAGTTTTGTCCCGCCGAGTTTAGTGTTATTGCGAGTTTTGTCTCGCCGAGTTTAGTAATGTTATCGCGAGTTTTGTCTCGCCGAGTTTAGTTGTTTAATATTACGAGTTTTGTCGTGCCGAGTTTAGTAGTTATTGCGAGCTTTGTCGCGCCGAGTTTAGTTGTTATTGCGAGCTTTGTCGCGCCGAGTTTAGTTGTTAATGCAAATTTTGTCTCGCCGAGTTTAGTTGTTATTGCGAGTTTTGTCGCGCCGAGTTTAGTTGTTATTGCGAGTTTTGTCTCGCCGAGTTTAGTGTTATTGCGAGGTCGCACCTAGTTCAGTTGTTATTGCGAGTTTGTTGCGCCGAGTTCAGTTCTAATTGCGTGTTTGTTGCACCGAGTTTAGTTGTTATTGCGAGTTTTGTCTCGCCGAGTTTAGTGTTATTGCGAGGTCGCACCTAGTTCAGTTCTAATTGCGAGTTTGCTGCGCCGAGTTCAGTTGCTATTGCTAGTTTTGTCTCGCCGAGTTCAGTTGTTATTGCGAGGTCGCACCTAGTTCAGTTGTTATTGCGAGTTTGTTGCACCGAGTTCAGTTCTAATTGCGTGTTTGTTGCACCGAGTTCAGTTGTTATTGCGAGTTTTGTCGCGTCTAGTTCAGTTGTTATTGCGAGTCTGTCGCACCTAGTTCAGAAGTTGTTATTGCGAGTTTGTTGCGCTGAGTTTAGTTGCTATTGCTAGTTTTTCGTACCGAGATCAGTTGTTTTTGCGAGTTTGTCCCGCGCTCCGACTGAGCCCAGTTTATTTTGCCAGTTTGTCTCGCCGAGTTTATAGATAGTTGTTGTAGGACGTTTGTCTCGTCGAATTAGTTTGTATTGTCTCTACGAATTTAGCTGTTTATATAACGAGTTTGGTCTCTGCGCCAGTCTGCGCCGAATCAGTTCTGATGGCGTGTTTGTTTTCCACGGCCTCGCAGAGTTGTTTCAGTGGGTTCACCGAACTTCGTTGTTTTAGCGAGGCTATTTCCTTGACGGGTTATAATGTATGTGTCTCGCTGAATTTTTAGTTGTTGGCTCTAGTTGTATTCTTACAGTTACTGTACCAAGTGATTTCGTCTCGCTACTTATTTCGTTTTTCTGTGGGTGGCCTTCATTGGCGAAGCTTCCTCGAAGGGATTATCTAATATCCTTCATTGCTCTGTCCCTGGACGGGGAATTTCGGGGTTGCTTCGCTTTGGGGTCCTACCCGTCCCTAGTGGGATTTATTTTCTTTTTATGGCAACCTATAGCTACAAACCGTTGTCTCTTTTGCCCATAGGAGGCTGTGTCGTTCCGTATCTGTTTGCTACTGTAACTTTATGGGTAAACCCCAAAGCGTCGCAGCCCCGATGCTCTCTGTGCTTTAGTCTCTGAGCTATCGGTTCAGACCTCAACTTAGGTTGTGCTCTTTTAAGATCCTAAGGATTGGTGGTCGTAGATTCATCTGTATGTCAAGAAATGGAAAAATGTTTTTTCTCCATAGCACAGTATCAAGAAACTCTATCTTATATCAGACGCAAATGTAATGTTAGAAAAGTCTTCGGCCTATTTTTGGGGGGTATTTCCAAGGCTCGTTTTATAACTCTAAACATTTTCAAGCCGGAGTAATTTGTTTGTTTGTTTGCTTTTTTCAGTCCTATCTTGCCATGGGTTTTTATGCAAGCCTTTATTATGGACCTCCTTTCAACTGGGGAAAAGTGGGCGTGGTTGGTTTTACTCACCTCAGTTATGCCATTTACTGTTTAGCCCTCTAAGCCCAGAATGTTAATTATACGAGTTTAGAGTTTAGCCCTATTTAATAGCCCAGAATGTTGTGTCATGATGAGTGTTTTTTCTTTGTGGATCATGGACTACATTTTTGGTAACCCTGGATACGTGTCACTGAATCCCGGAAGGGAGTATTTTTGAGTTATGGGAGGAACATACAAAGTATTACTGGATTTCCAGCTTTTGTGGTCATGAAGTTCCCTATTAGAGTTACTATGTGAGTAATCGCCGACGGGCTGATTCTCCCCATATCTAATCATAGCCCAGGCATTGTTTGTAGGGGATCCCAGTGAGAATATATTACTATTCTCTCTGGGGAACCCGCATATAATGCCTCTATATTCCTGATTAGATATATTCGACGTGCAGTATGTGGTCCGTTGGGATGTGTTACGTAACCTTATACCCCGTGTTCAGTATTTCAGTCCACACCTCACGCCATAACTCGCTCAGTCTTTTCGACAGGACGACCGTCACTTTGCTTCCCCACCCACCTCCCGCAGCGATGAGCCATCCTCTCCTCTGGGAGCTACCTGCTCCCAATCGCCTCGGGCTGATTCTCCCCATATCTAATCATAGCCCAGGCATTGTTTGTAGGGGATCCCAGTGAGAATATATTACTATTCAGAGCTTACGTTTGGTAACCGTAAATTAAGAACTGGAAAACAATGCGGGTCAACTACTACTAATTAGCGCTTTCTTTTTAAAGCATTTGTTTGAGAAGCAATCTAAAAACGAGTGCGAGGGTTTCATCGTGGTATCCAAAGATCGAGAAACAAATGAAAGCACGAGGCCGCTTTATATACTACATCTATAACTGTAATCACTCGCAACTGAAGATGATCGTAGTACGATTGAAACATCTCTTGTACAAAAGTCAAATATAATAATACAAATTATTTGTATATCCTACTTTTTTGTTTTAATATTTTCCGTTTTACTTTTACTTTTACTGCCGAAAGGATCAGTGTTATTCATTGCCTTGAGTATTTTACTTATCCAGGTCTGCAAAAGATCCGGCAATTCTCACTGTTTTGTCGCTGTTTAAATAAAATGGGGGTTTTTTTGTGGTTTTGCCTATTTTTGAGTTTTGAATTGTAATATAACGCCGCTTACTTCAGAGAGTCACGATCCCATTCAAACGATCGAAACATGAGGTTGGGCTGCCTGTAAAGAAGCAGAGCGGATTCAAGAAACATATCATTCAGTGCTCCCTTCTCCCCAGAGATGCTCGCAATGGCGTGTTAAGAGAAATCCGCTAAACGCGGTGAGTGCAGGCGCAAACGTCGAGTGGATTAAGGGAAGGCGAGTCTCTGCAGAGGAGCCTCGGGTTGCCGGCGAAGGTAACGAATCCGATCCCGCCAACGCGTTGGTCAACACGTTGGCCAACGCGTCGGCCAACGCGTCGGTCGACAGTCGGCCAACAGTCGGCCGACTGTTGGCCGACTGTCGGTCGACCGTCGGCCGACTGTCGGTCGACGCGTCGGCAAGTATTTTTCGTCACATGATATACGATGTGTCGGCGATGTGTCGGCGGTGCGTCGGTGATACGTCGGTGGTGCGTCGGTGACTTGTTTCTTGAACTCTTTATTGGTCATTTAATTTTGCTTTCTTTATAAAACCCGGTACCATTTGACTAGATTTAATTGCAATAAGTCTGTTAATGAACAATGTTGTCATCGACGCCATTTTGTTTCATGATAAATCAACCCAGTGTCCCCGCGACTACATTACTTTAACTATCCGGGTAAGTCTATTTTATTAGTTTATCAGTACTGGGAAAGGGATAGCGATAGTTTGAACTCTTTATTGGTCATTTTCTTTTATATGTATGGTGGCTCCTAAAGGAGCCGTTTGTGCAATAAATGCTCTTTTATTGCAGTGGAAACTGCTCAGCGACGTCTTCTAGCAGCTGGGCGAATGCTCTGTCTCCTCCGAAGTTTCGGAACCAGACGAACTCATCCAAGTAACCTGGTAGGTATTGGTAAAGCGTACCAGACATCGACTTCAACTTCTTCTTAACCAAAGCCCGCAAGCCTTCGATGGTATTGGTGTGTACACCACTGTCAGGATCAACAAAGTTCTTGGAGTGATTCACCGATAGGTGAATGTATCCCAGCTGGTTGAGCTGTATGTACGGAGTAAATTGATCGGAGTAGATCACAGTCCCAGGAAGGATATGCGTAGTAATCAGACGGTGTACGAGTGTTTCTCTAGTACGGTTTGGAACACGGAAGAGTAGCGCTTTTTGGGATCCACGCTCCACGGCTCCAAAAACCCACGGACCTTCTGATACTCTCCCTCTCTGATACTTTCTCTTGGCTCCAAACTTTGACTCGTCTATCTCCACGGTCTTTCCTATGCCTCCTAGTTGAATCCCAGCATTCAGGATCTTAGTACAACAGATTGTTCTCAGCTCTCTCAGCGCCCGGATCACGGTAGGCTTTGAAAGCCCAGTTAGCCTTGAGATATTACTTCCAGACATCTTCATAGCCCACAGGAACATCAGGTGAAGCCACGTACTCAAGGGGATGTTAGATCCTTCGAAGAATGAGCCAGATCGTATCGAAAGCCAGGTTCGACATCGGTTATTGGTACAGCGCCACATGTAGCCATCATTTACCCGTCCTGTCTTAGTTAATTCCATATCAGAATTACATCGAGAACACTGGCGACGACTCGCTAGAAGTCTATGATTCACTAAAAAATTAAAAACACTCTGGAAACTTCCTAATATAAGAAGATCCCGGAACTCCATTTTCAATTCTTGCGATCAAATGTTCAACAGTAAGCGTACAGAATTACCTCAATCAAACTGTAGGATAGGCAAAAGAATCAGCAACTCGGCAAGGCCTATCAAGAACCAATGAAATAACCGTAATCAAATTAGGATCATAATTCATTTAAACCAATCATAGTAAATTACAAAGGAAGCCAATCACAAAGCTTGTTATTGAACCAATGAAATGCTTGATCCGCTTTTATGTTAATTAGCGTATTTAAAGTGACAAAATTAATTAATGGAACACAGATCACAGATCACAGATCACAGCTCACTTAAAAGGTCTCAACGTGTTACTAGATGTACTGTTTGCGGAGAATCTGGTCATACCAGAATTCATTGTCTCGACATGTGCGGTGTGTGCAGTGCACGTGGGGACATGCGCAAATGTTCCTGTCAACAGCCTCCCGCCAAAAAGAAGAAAACTACGAAGAAAGCCAAGGGACCCGCCAACAAGGGACCCGCCAACAATCAGCGGAGAGCCGTCAACAATCGCCCGAGACCCGCCAACAATCAGCCGCGACCCGCCGATCGGCAACAGCCGCCAGCTCCCACTTCACCCGTCAGTCCTTTGTCAGTCACCCCGCGTCAGCCGCCGTCCGCGACCTCAACACCAGAAGCCGATGTTAACTACAAATCTATTTGTAGGCAACTGAGGCAAAAGAATCAGCAACTCGGCAAGGCCTATCAAGATATCAAGGCGCAGTATGATGACTTGGGGAGAATCTGTGGGGAGAAGGATGAACAGCTGCAGCAGGCGCAGGAGGATTCGGACGAGATGGCGCAGTTCGTCCGTGAGGCAGATGAGCGGGTAGCTGAATACTCCAACAGAATCCGAGATGGCGACGAACGCATCGAGGCTCTAGAGCGGCAGCTTCGCGAGGTACAGGGTCAGCCGACGTCCAACACTGAACCGCCTGCTGCTGCTGCTGCCAAGGTCGACCGCAATGACCTAGAAGAAATTCATCGACGGTACACCTGGGTGTTGGCCGTGGTTAAAGACAAGAAGTGCAGCCTCAACAACGCATATCACAGCATGAAATCTTAAATTTACGCTTCCGTAAAGATACCGTACAGAAAGCGTAAAGATCTTCTTTACGCATCTTTACGAACTTCTTTACAATTTCGTAAATAACGTCTTTACGCGTGGAAACGATAGTACGTAAAGACTCCGGAGAGAGACTATAAAACGCAATATCTTTACGCGTATTGTAAAAAATCGTAAAGGGAACATTTACGATATTTTCCGACAACTGTAAAGCGATCAGAAAGGAGATCTTTACGCGTTAGTAAAGTATCGTAAATGGGCTATTTACCATTTTGTGGGTGCTTTTATTTTGCGGCGTTATTTCGTTTTTGTCAATCATAACTGTGGTATTTTCGCAGATTTTAGTGTCTGAACAAATCCTGAACAATTCCCGGCAATTGTACTCTTGATTTGTGTCTTCATGTATGTACACGGCACAATATTTTGTTGATAAATCTCCGCGCTGACCCGCAACAAAATCACCAACACAATGTTATCTTTCAGTTTTTATTGTTGAAGTGTGTAGTGTATTTGTATCACATATTATCTTGAGTTGGTCCGAAATTCACTATCCATGTGTCCAGTCCACGGAATCGCATACAAAACAGGGGCACCCAACGGATCGTTTCGGTGAAATATCTGTTCGGAAGGCCTGTAATCGCCTCAGATATTCGGTTAGGGAAATGTCATCTCAAACTTTCTAAATATGGGAAAATTAATGCCTTATGTTTTCGGAGAGATAAAAATGTCGTTTTGGGAACAAAAATAGGTCAGCTAGGATTTTCGGAAAGGCAAAAGCAGCTCATAATTTCGGGTAATAAGATTTCAATCCCTAAAGTTTTCTGAAGCTTGAAAGTTCAGCTAACATATCCGAAGAGATACATTTTTCTTAGCGTTTAAAAATAAGCCATTAAACTGCACAAAAAGCACAATTATAACGTAAAAACGACGTTCTGACACCTACAGGAATATTTTGTCGTTGGGTGCCCCTGACAAAAGCTTTACTGCCGACTGCCTCACCGTTTCGCTCGCTCGATATACAGTATCCCTAAAAATACACAAGTTATTAAACTTACAGCATTACAAATTAGTTAATGTATCCTCCACATGCACAAGAACCACGAAAGAACCCAAAACTAGAAGGCAAAACTTCACATGTCAAATTCCGATGAAACAATGAATCGTTCGTTCGCTCGCTCGACAAAATCAAGAGACAAAATCACTGAAATCAGAACGAATAAATCAGTCGCAGCTAAATCAATTGACTACGAATTACCTTTGTCCAGTTACGAAGCTGATTGACTGGTCTAAACTCTTACAAGATACAGAAGGAACTCTATTTCGGCACAAACAAGCAAGAGCTCTTCAACTAAATCTGACCGTTGCAAATACAAACGCATTCTAATTACCCAAGCGTCCACTGTGGCCGTACAATGAAATTTCTCTCCTTTGGGAATTAACCTTTTCTTATTCAAATATTTCCTTTTGTTTTGGAAACGCAAACGAGCGAAAGCGCGCTGTTTGAAATTCCACGCATACCGGCTACTTGATTCGGACTGCTCAAGTCTCAGATCAAGTCCGACAAGCTACCTAACTATTAAATTAATTAAACCACCACACTACGGTAACAACACTCAATTTATCCATTCTAAATAAAATATCGCAAGTTATTCTTTGTCACGAAAACTCCCGAAAACGGTAAAACTCGTAAACGGAATAAAGATGCGTAAAAAAGTTAAAGAAGCGTAAAGAATGACTGAACGTAATGAAGGGTAAAGCCGGACACGTGAAGAACAGTGATTAAAGATACGTAAAGAAAGTTACAGACGCGTAAAGAATGACTGTGCGTAATGAAGGGTAAAGACACGTAAAGAGCAGTGAGTAAAGATACGTAAAGAAAGTTAAAGACGCGTAAAGAATGACTGTGCGTAATGAAGGGTAAAGACACGTAAAGAACAGTTAGTAAAGATACGTAAAGAAAGTTAAAGACGCGTAAAGTGTTACAGCCGGAAGTCGATCAAAATAACACGGCAATTCATTGATGAAACACTGAAGACATTTCACTATAATTATTTCTGTATTTCTTGGGGAATTACAGTCATATTTATCATTTTCCTTTACGCACATGTAATGTCCTTTATGGCCTTTACGCATTCTCTGTGTTTACGCATCTTTACGGAACGCGGAATTTGTCCGTAAAGAATAGGCCATATATTTACGGTTCTTTACGCAAGAAATAAAGATGCGTAAATTCGCGATTTCATGCTGTGTATATAGGATGGCGGCAACAGCTCGCAGTACGATTAGAGATTTCCTTGGCATCGCGGAACTACGAATCGTGAACGAGATCACCTACGAAAGTACCATCGAGAGGCTGGCGGACCCGAAGCTGTCGGTGAAAGCTATCGAGAAAGAATGCTGGAGACAACTGGCGGGCCTGTTGCTAATGATAAAACGACTGCGACAGAACAAGACGCTGCTCCCGCTGGCGGTGGACGACAGCTTCTATTCATAAATGGTTCTGTTGAGAGCCAGAAAACAAAACGGCTCCTTTAGGAGCCACCAACTTTGAAAAAGTCAATGTCCAACTGAGTGATTCTTTTTATTAGTTAATTACGTTACACCTTCTTTAATAAAGTTGTTATAAACGAGCAATATATAATATATTATTAATTATTAGCAACAATAGCAAAATAAGAAAACAAACATGGCATCGAATCACTGATTGAGAGGGCCTAGGTTCTAGTTCTAATTTCAAAGATGGCGTCAAGTGAATTGACTGTCTTCGTCCTGTCTTTTCAAATGTTTCGTCCTTCCCATTCCTTCGTATGACTGCAAAGTAAGTGAGTTCTAACAATCTATTATTAGTAAATCAGATAATAGCCGTAGTGTGTCGGCGGACACGTTGGTAGTGTAACTCGATCCAGTTTCATGTTTTCGTCCGGTAAGCCGGGTTGCCTGTGGTCTCTTGACCTCAATATATTACATTTTTACATATATATAATTTTGTTGTCCAATTATTAAATGACAAATCGCAAAACAAAAGCGGTTTTCTTTTTGACAACCAATATTACTTGAAACATGATCAGCTCAATGTTAATTGGCTAAAAGCTACGTACGTGCGAAGCATACATTTGTATTAGAAAACATTCCAAGTCGAAAGTATGACAGATGGTTTCATCGCGGTCGATCATGCCTACAGTTCTCTTCTGTTGCGTTTTCTTCTTGCTGACTTCTTTGATAACCGAGACCAACTGCTCTTCAGGTTAGATTGTATTTATTTGTACATTTGATATTATTCCCTAATGTTCAACTATTAACAAGTTAAACGGCCTATGTTTAAAGACAGGTGTTGCTATTTTAACTATAATGAAGAATTCCTTTTCGATGAGATGTCACCGTGTGTTTTCATCTCAAGCTTTTCGCTTTAATACTGGACACCTCAAAAACAAGCCCGCTATCCCCAGCATTTTGTCAGGTTTCGCCTACAAATTATTTTCCGTTTACTGCGAGAGAAAAGTATTTTTCCCTAAAAAAGAAAACACGAGCGCGCTCTCGCTCAAACTCTTGCCCTTCTGATCCTCCAAGTCGTCCAAAATAATATCGTTAACTCAAACTATCGCACCAAAGTACACTGAGCTACCTTGTTGTACTACCTTGGTCCCGACCTGCATTCCGACGAATTCGACGATCTTTCGATTTTCCGATATGGTTTTAAAACCATTAACGAAACGCGCGCGAGTTACGGGTACGGGCCGAGTTTAGCCGAATCAATTGTGCTTTCCAAAAAACCTTGTCGTTATTTATCATAAAAAGAGTTAAACGAAATTACAAGCACACATTAATGGGCTGTTTACATGGAGTCACGATGACCCTACACAAATGATAGTAAGGATTTAACTCACTTTTAACGGGGTTGAAAGTACGAAAAAGCCTCCTTAACTAGGATTAGACACAAATATCCGGATATTTTTTGAGATATTTAGAACTTTTTCGGATATTTAGAAAATTTCAAGATATTTAGAAAAAATTGATATTTTAGGTGATATTTAGGATTTTCTTATAGGCCTCATGGCTTTTATGTATATTTTCTCGATGTTGCTTACAGTTTATACTCGTTTCCGGTTACAGACAACGGACAAGTGAAGTATTAGTGAATTGAGTAAACAATGTTTATGTTCTGCTTTCAAGTTTCAATATTATCACTGTTGTACACGTAGAGTCTAGAGAGTAGAGACTGGGTACGGGTTGTACATTGTGACAATAAATTGAAAATTTTGTTATTATTGAGTCGTAATTGTCATATTTATAAGAACATTTTATCAGAAAATTTTTGAGATATTTAGAAAATTTTTAAGATATTTAGAATTGAGATATTTAGAAAAATTTTCGAGATATTTAGAAAATTTTTTGGGAATTTTGGGAAAGAAATTTAGGCAATTTTACGTGATATCTGTGTCTAGCCCTATGCTTAACCATGCAGATCAAAGCATGCCGAAGGGAAAAACTTTAATCTTGACTTATACCGACGCCGGCTAGCTAAAAATCGAGTTCTCTAGATCTGTTTAAGGGAAGTAATATTTCATTTTCCAAAGTCATATTTTTGACAACATTCAACGGTGTTCTATCGCAAAACCAAAAACACTTAATATTATGCCAGAACCATATTTTACGAAAATCTCGTTGAAATTTAAGGATGAGATTGAAATTTTATTGATTTTAACCAGAATGTTACTTGCATTGAAATCAAACTTCATTGGCGTTAATGAATGCATGTGCTCGTTGCAAAAAGTTGGACTGATTATTTTTTGGCTAACTTGATCGCACTTTCGCGTTAATGAACTTTACATTGACTCTATTGAAAATTTATTTTGAGTTCTTGAAGAGAAAAATTTGTAACGGAACTACCCGCAAAAAAGCCGAAAAAGATGCGGAAAAACAGGATTTCAGTAGAACCAGCTGTATGCAAAGACATTCATTTCTTGTTATATCTTCGACTTATATTAATTACCAACCGCAAAACAAGATATCTTTGTTGTAGGAACCGGTTAATTGAACGATAGGACGGAACATTCATTGGCTAAAACTTACATAGAAAACGTTTTAGTACCGAGACATCTTGAACTGATTGTCAAAAAGCTTGTATTATGTTTCGCGAAAATGTCACCAAATTTTAATCACTTGAGAAAGCATCAGAACTTACACTGTAGAACAAAATAAGTAAACAAAAACACTTGATAAGTTCGTTATCAACGCTGGTTATAGTCACTTCATACGAACAATGCTCAGTTCAGTAAAATCTGTTTCTTAAAATATGACTGCTTACTTGTTTGTTTAGGCAAACTGTTCCAAAGAGGTATTTACCGAAGGACCTCTTCTTGTCAATTGCATTGGGTGTTAAATTTCTCGTTTTCAATTTCCGTAGCCACCTTTTTTCCGCGAATAATTAATTTCGCGAAATTTTTTCAATCGCGAAAATCGCAAAAATAAGTGAGAATATATTTTTCACACTGTCGCTTGGGATTTCCGTGCCGCTCTTCTGTTGTGTTTTGTCCGCTCTAAGTACTGAAATCATTTTTCAAAGATACGTGTTTCTTTTTATACTGACTCAACTCGACAAAACAGTGACCGTCTTGTTCAAGACATTATTATACGACATAGCATTTTAGAGTGCGAATACGCACAAAGACGAGAGCAAATATGAGACCGTATTATGCGGGTTTTAGTCCCCCCTGACCGCGCGCTACGGAAAAACACTGTTGAAAGCCTATATTTTAGGAAAGATATTATGTCGTATAATAAACAATTTATTCAGCGGAAAGTTGTGTAATACGGCTGGGTATTTTTACGAGTCACCAGTTCCTGGCTGAGTCTATATTCTTAACTTTCTATGTACCGTATGGTACGCATAATTCTAGCTTGAGGCTTTGAAAATATCGGAAAATTAGACTTCGGTGTAAGCTTAGAATATTTGGAAGCCTCCGAATTAATAATAAGTTTATGAACTTTCAGACACATCAGACTAACAAATTAATTTCTAAATGATAGTTATGTCCGCCATTTTGAAAAGGATAGACTGCAAAACAGTCGTATTTTTCGCGTTACGATTCATACGCGCGCGGTCTTCGAATGAAAGGTCTGGAGCGAGTGTGAAAACGGAGAGTAGGACTGGGGAGAGACGCTGAAAAATACGACTGTTGGCTTTCCATACAACGAATTCGTTCGAATTTCCCGTTGCTCCAGGAACGGGAAATTCCCATTGGTTGAATTTTGACACAACACAACAAAATGTTCATCGCACCTCATCAGAGATATTCGAAGCCATGTCAATTTCACAGTAAAACGAGCTCTTCGGGGAATTTGCATAATTTACGACAACTGAAGTTTCAGCGGATCTAAAATGGGTCTGTTCCGTTGTGGAACGCGTTCTGTTCCGGGAAGATCTGGCAGAAAATTTTCCTTGTCCTAGGAGCCTAATGTCAGAGAACGACGAGCTTAAGCTTCCTTTAATGGCTGCTGTTCGGGAAATAATAATGATGGCGCTACAATAGCTCTGTTGATACACGCGCGCACTTTTATGGAGATGTCGGAAATTTACCGGGGATATTTACTCCTTCGTTTCAATCTCAAACCGTCCTCCTCTCAAGTTGCGGCGTCGTGATCAGTAGCGATGGTAAAAGTTTGATTGCTCTTATTTAATTTCTCTTTTAAAAATTGCGAACACAGAGCAGAGGGCACACGGCGAGCAAACTCTCAACGAAAAGATAGTTCCTTCTTCAAATTGAAGCGACAGATCGACTTTGGTAACCTCGGTCAAAGGCTGCAACGTTTTTCCAATTCTTTGGGGCTCGGCAAGTATGTTTTCTGTGGATATCCATTTAGTTTTAAAATGTCCAAATATTATAAATTGCGATACAAATCTGCCATTGTCTGGCGCGCTCGCTACGTGTACTCTTATTATTTTTCCCTCTTCGCGAGGCGGGTTTCTTCAGTGTTGTTTGATTCATCCGACCGATTTCTCTTCAAACAGAACACTTCCTACATTTTACAGGCAATATAGAACCAAAATTAATCCTCAAGACTCTCGTTGACATCAACAATCAAACAAAAAATGTGGTTGGAGCTGTCAAGTATTTTTAACACCTCAGCGATATTATTTGAACCCCCGGTCAGAACGAATTCGTTGTATGGAATGCCGACAGTCGTTATTTTTCTCGCCTCACCCGCCCTGCGGGCGCGCGAGGCTTGCGCGCTTCGCGCGCGAGGGTCACGCTTACGGCGCTTCGCGCCTTATTGAGCGGAAAAATAACGACTGTTTTGCAGTCTATGAAAAGGACGAATAAATAAATCATTTTCGGTCAACTTGTAGAGCTTGCAGTTCCTGCACAATATTGGATGGATAGCACCTTTTTTTCCCTACGGATTTTACTGAATAACATGAGCAGTTTTAGAGCATTTGTAACTCTCTCCGCAGAGGCTGCTAAGGGTAATTTAAAGGGAGAGATTGACGGGGGTAAAGCGGGCGGGGCGGGGGAGGGGGGCTTTATAGTTTCCTGTTCCCAATCTGCCAAGCGCTTGAACCGAATACTGAAGAAGTCTCTACGGAGGAAAGAGACATTGTAATGACACATTTACTTTTACGATAATTTTTCTACAACCGTTACAAGATGAACTATTGTTCTCCCCCCAGGAACAAACATTGTGCAACAGGTCGGGGAGTCTCTCAGTCAGACATTTAAACAGCGTCAGTTTACAAAGGACGAGTTCCATTATCTGAATGTGCCTCGAGTTGGAACATTCACGGCGTACGACGTATTGGATTGCACCTTTGAATGCCTCAGCAATCATTTGTGCTTATCTTTTAACCTGGCCGCCTCCAAAGGAGCCGATGGAACACTTTGGTGCGAGTTACTGTCTTCTGATAAATACAGAAACACGAAGGAGTACAAAGAAAACAAGAGTTCGCATCACTTTTCCATTATGGTGGGTCTGTTTATTAATATGAACTGATAACATTTGTATTAACCTCGCGCGAACAAAACAAAGTCAGTTATTACCACTAATTTATTTCTGTAAGATATGCTTGGAATGCGCTTTGCTTCCAATCATAAAAAGTTCTAGCATTGTACTAACCATCAGTTATTTTCTTTATTTCAGTCGCCTTGTTCCTCCTCGCCGTGTCAAAACGGAGGTACCTGTATGGCGAACTACAAATGTGACACGTTTGAATGTCTTTGTGAAAAAACTGGTTACATCGGAGAATTTTGCGAGAAAGGTATATAATAGATGTTGTTATCTACAAATTTGTCAGTTAAATTGTAGTTAACTGGTTAGCTTGGCAAATACTAATTGTTCAATTTCCTGTATCCTATTTTTGTCCAATTTTGTGGCTTAAATTATTTAAACCTATTTATTTGTGCTCCGCTGTTGATTCAAACTATCTTTGTTATACATCTGATTATTGCTCTTTTAAAAATATTGATGTGGCAATTCGTCCACAGATGAAAGTCAATGAACGTAGGAAGACGTTTTCGTTTTCACTGCGCTGCTTCAAGCATCAATTGCAGTAGTTTTAACTATGATTATATTTCACTTTCAGCGGCCAAGTCATGCAAGGAAATGTATGACGTATACAAGTAAGTCACTCTACTAACAAGCCAAATGCATGGTTCTGTTGTTATCAGGAAGTAGGCGACAATTCCCCCCTGGGGGGGGGGGGGGGGGGGTACTCCCATATAAAAGTGACGGGGATGATAGTCGTACTTTTTATTTAGGGGTTAAAATTCGTCGTTTGGTACCGTTTAGGGTGTAATCTACAATGACCACCGTTAGAGTTATACCGGTACCTTTTAAAGTTTTAGATTGCAAGAAAAAAATATATCAAAGGAACTACTTGTCTTTTATACCGCTTTAAAATAGTGAAATTGTTAGTTAACAATCTTTGCGATCAGTACCTAATATATGACAGATCTAGAACGTTACAAATTATTTTTTTTTAGCCTGCGTGGCAGGCGTAGAAAGGGGAATATAATATAACTACTATAATGTCTCTATAGCAAGCTCCGGTCCTTGCGGAAAGAATATATTTTTTTAATTAAAATTTAACAGGTCGAACTCCAGTCAGCTGGTTACTCTCCACCTTGACTCAAAACCAACTTCCGTTCTCTGTCACATGGGAGATTTTGGCTGTGGAGATGGAGGATGGACGCCGGTCATGAAGATTGACGGTAACAAGGTAAGGCATTTTTAAATAATAAAAATTGATGGATATTTTGCTGGAATGGAATGGAATGGACTCGCTATTTGAGAGGTTTTACTATGAATTAGTCTCGGTTTTCAAACCTTATGTCGAAATAATCTATCAACGTAAGTCAGTTTATATTTGAAAATAAATGTACGTATTTTCCATCATCCAATGCTTTTTATTCTTTTGATTCAGACCAGAAAATTATTTACACCAAAACAAAATGTTTTGTGAAATAAAAAAACAACAACATTTGTTTCTATACAACTCCGTCATATGTCAGACGACGAGGAATAAAAAATAATGACGCATAAAACGAATTAGGCGGCCCACAAATTGTGTATGACTGAGAGAGAGCCTCGTTCCCTGAGAACGAGGTTGGACTGAGAGACACGCCAATCATAAAGTAAGTATAAAGTCAATGAAATTCAAAATAACGGTAACGAGGGCCCTTAAGGGGTAAAATGGGAACCGGGGATTGGCCTATTTTTGCACTGGGAAAATGGATTTGTAACACTGGGACTGGGATTTGTTCACTGGGACTGGGAATCACAAACACAAAATTGTGAATGGGAAACATGTCTATACATTACACAGGGCATCAAGTTGACTCTCAATATATTATGAATTTGTAGACGTTTTATCAATACTGTAATTATTATTATTATTATTTTTCATACTTTTATTATTTAATGATTAATTTAATTCAGGACCTCCCTGAAAACCACACCGGTGAGAGGAGCCTCCTGATAAAATATTGTTGTTATTATTATTAATAAAATTTCTTAACCCATATTAATGGCTAAAAAATATTTTTGATTCAGAACAAGTTTAGGAAAACAGCGTACTTTATTTATAATATCTTATGACCTTTTAAACTCACTCAGATCATTTTTTTTGCTCTTATACGGATCAGCAGTTTTGTTATACAGTGGTACAGCTGTGACAGAGCATGCACAAATGACCATAAGCTTATTTTCTCTTTTTTAGAGTACCATAGTTTCTCCATTAACTCGTCCCGAACTCCCCTCCCGGCGGCGTTTAACCCTCGGACTCGGGCATACTTCCAAAGATATACCCCCCCCCCCCCCCCCCCCCCCCACAGATTATACTCTTATACTCTCTTGTATAACGTAACGTAACGAATCATTTTTATTTCCCTATTCTTTCTCAGATAACGTTTCATTACAACTCGGGGTACTGGAACGATACAAACGAATACAACCTTTCTGGAGGGGAGACTGGGTTTGACACACAAGAGACCAAGTTACCGACCTACTGGAACACATCCTTCTCCAAGATCTGTCTCGGTATGAAGATCGGCCAACAGATCAAGTTCATTGTCATCAACAAGCAGGCCAACTCTCTGTACTCACTGATCGCTGACAGCAGCTACCGCGCCACCTCACTGGGTCGTGACACGTGGAAGACGCTGATTGGTTCACAGGCCTCGTTACAGTACAACTGTAACAAGGAAGGTTTCAATGTTGTGAGTACCTCTAGTTGGGCTAAAGCTAGAATCGGTTTCCTTGGTAACGAACAAAACGACTGCCACACTTGCGACTCCAGAATCGGGTTTGGTACAGGAGGGATACCTGATGACTCCAACACGTGTGGAAACGAAGCCCATGGCTCACCCTCCCCAGATAATGGAGAGAAACACATCAAAGCCATGGGATACATCTTGGTGCAGTGACAAGGAACTGATGAAAAGAAACCAATAACCATTAATATTCTAACATTTATTGCTGTTTTTATTATTTCAATATTTATAGTAGTGAACAGTCTAACGTCGCCGATAAAAACTATTATTATTCGATTATGTCATTAATTTTTCCATACATTATTGGGAAAAAGAACACCCTATTTGACAAGTTTTTTGTTTAAGATAGATATCTGATAGTTACAATTGAAACATCTTTGAAAGTATCATGGCTAAAATAGTAAAAAAGTGGTTTCACACCAACATGACCTTGGACTGCTTCTTTTGAATGTGTTTATCCCGCGAGTCCCCGGATGTTAATAATAAGGGCGCGCAAAGCACCCTGGTTGGTCCTTTCTACCCTCATATATAGTAACAGGAGCCATAATCATAATGATTATGGCTCCTGATAGTAATCAATTTTACATTTTACCGCACTATATCAATACAAAGTGGTACATGCAGGTTACAAGAACAAAGCAATAGATCGTCAAAGAGGAAATCAAATTCAGTTCGAGTCAAGTCAAGTTAATTTTATTTCACACCGGTTCACAGAATAATTGATATTAAAGTAGAGTCCTGGTCCCGGTTGTTCGAAAGCCGATTAACGCTAATCCTGGATTAAAATTCAATCAAAGTTTTAGTTTCTCTTGGATAAAAGTGTTTTTCATTGCTAATGTTTTGTAGAGTTTGAGATTACTCAAAGACAAAACTGAAGAACAAAAAATATTAACAGAAAACCTCACTGAAAAGTTACAAAACTGAAATCACTATTTAGGCTAATCCTGGATTAGCTTAATCGTCCTTTGAACAACCGGGCCCAGGTCTCTGCCTTGTGTTACCCTTCACTCCACAGTGCCTTTTTCACCGCCGAATTGTGAGTGTTGGGCCACGTGAAAAATGTCGGGAGGAAACACGTGATGAACCAGCGTCCCAACCAGGGCGGGGGGGGGGGGGGGGGGGGAGCAGGAATATTCCTCAGTAGTCGCATCATGCTAAACAAACCGGAGTTAAGATTAAACCGATATAGTTGTGGGCTACTAGGCTAAAAGACTTTTAAAACCTTTTACCATAAGGTTGACTTAGAGTTTATTCCTGTTTAGGAGCAATATGATAATCTTAGTAAGTACTAAGTTCCGTCCTTTATTTTATTTATTTATTTATTATTTTTCATTTTTACCAGAGAAGATAAATTGTAATGTGCGTGTGCACATATCCACATGTAACACGCGCAATATAAATTTAATTCATTATTATTATTTAATTTATTATTACTATAGATGATTGATAATTATTGTTGTGGGATACTAGGCTAAAAATAGGCTTTTAACGCCTTTTAACATAAGCTTCCTGTAGTGCTTATTCATGTTTAGATCATTATTATTGGTTAACACGCCTGTAACCGCGATCGCATGATCTTTACCAATAAAGCAGTTGTGTAATGCACTTTGGCCTTTCGTTTACTGCGCACTCTAACTGGAAACATTGCTGCGGACGCAAATGTTTCCCCGTTTTCCCGCGCACGCAGCATTTGTTGC
Source organism: Desmophyllum pertusum (assembly GCA_029204205.1). Lineage (NCBI taxonomy): Eukaryota > Metazoa > Cnidaria > Anthozoa > Scleractinia > Caryophylliidae > Desmophyllum > Desmophyllum pertusum. The sequence goes on from MU826378.1 coordinate 51,913, forward strand.
GGAAGAAATGTTTCTGAATTATTTCAGAAACATTTTGCGTCCGCAACAAATGTTTCCCCGTTTGCTCGCCGAAACATTTGCGTCCGCAACAATGTTTCCTCGTTTGCCACGGCCTTAAAATAGGTCTGATAGTACGTCATTATTCGTCTCGGTAAATATTCACAATATTCACTGAGCCTGAGGCGAATAATTGTTTTAAAAATAGTAAAAATCTACGACATAAAATGTTTACACTTCACATTGTGTTGGAGGGCATCTGTAAGCCCTTTTATGATTCTGACTGTCTGAAGATGAACATTTGCATGAAGATGGAAGTATTTACCATAATATAGGCTGGCTAAAAAGACGCGAGGGAAGCTGCATTTGGTTTAATTAGATGCTGGGCAACATATATTGGTGCCGCAAAAGTCATTGTCCACAAGTCCGTTTTTGGCGACATATTTGAAGAAAGTTGTGACTAGTTTGAACGGCCTATCTAGTTCGGCAACAAAGATTTCTGCCTGACAGTCACTTGCAGTTGAGCGAATCACTTAACTAAAATGTCACATGAAGTAGAAGTGACTTCAAAATGACTTGTACACAGTCACAAACAAAGTACTCTAACGGGACTCTAACTTACTCGTCAAATTAAAAGCCCAGGTCTGCAAGAATCTCTCTGGTTTTCATAATTTTGGTGTTCTGACATCAGTGTTGCTTTTACTTCATGTTTTCAGTTAGCACCACTGCGGCTTCCTTCGTGTCTTTTTCATCTTCGGAATCACCAGCGGTCGTTTTTCGCCTAGGAGTTGTTTCGCTAACGGCCAGTTCTATAACGTCTTAGGTCAGTTTGCTAACGTCCCTTTTAGAACGAAGAATTGTACATTGTAGTCCACCATCTCGCTTTACCTGCGATCAGGCGACAGGCGAATTTTTCTGTGATTTTATTCGCAGGCTTTATGACGTCACGAATTTCCACTAGGTTGCGGCGCTCGCGTTAGCTACTAGTTTCCACTCCAGTCTTTTTACGATCCATGGTACTACCGAAACACTTCCTCTCCACATACTAATAAAATATTTCACCATTTTAGCCTGATCTTAACCGACCTTATCGTTCTTCCTCCTGTGTCCTCAAAGTTCTTTTAAACTTTCATCTGAATGAAATAAGGTGGCTCGATGTAGTTTCGCGCTGGGGTGAGAGTTTTGAAAACAAAAAGTCGATCAAAGGCAATCTTCGATTTTTGCCTGATACTAGACCGTGATGATAGTTTTATTTTATACTGGTTCCCAAGCAACAGATGTCACCATAGCAACGATTTTGGTATCCTATTGGTTTAAAAAAAGACTGATTTTCTCGAAATCTAATAAGAAACATTGCATCCATTTTAAAATATTTTGATGTATGGTAGTTTGGCCACCTGTAGACGAAATTTCATGAAAATCTGTAAGGTGGTTTTTGAATAAAAGTGACACCGAACATTTGGCGGACGATTTTGTGTATCTCGCGGATTTACTTGAAAATTATTTCAACAAATTAAAGCTATATGCACGTGCAATGAATATTTATTCCAAATGCCGCGTGTGGCCCAGCCGTACGCTTATGATAAATAAATGAATTTTAAGCAGAAGAGAAATATATTCTGTTTCATCTTTACCTTTAAACAACTAAAACATCTAATTCATTTCCTCCTGTAATGACCTTTTTTCAACGTGTTTGCGTTTTAGAATTAGTTTCAATAACAAATCATCAACAATATAATTACCCTATGTTTGGCATTCTTTTAGACGAATTTCACGAAATTTTTTAGAAATATTTATTGCACGTGCAGCAAGAGAGAATTATTAGACCAGAATCAAGATAAACAAAATCCCTATTACGACAAACAAAATGGCGATCGAAACTTAGCCATAATTCGGTGTAATTTTCTAACGCTTGCAACAATTTTCCACTCTCATTTTCGATTGGAATATCAATTACAATCATCACGCTAACAGCTGGCCACTTTTTTAAAAAATCTGTAAGAGCATTTTTAGAGATATCCGCTAAATGTAAATTAGGCGCTTCGATTGTGTTGAGGTGCCTAAACGCAGTTCTTCGAAATTGAATATTTTGAAATCGTAACCATCCGGAAGGTGCTCCCCATTTACCTTACAAAGTCTTTAATATCATCAAAAATCATTCAACAGAGAGGAGGTACATATAGCTTTTAATTTGTTGAAATAATTTTCAAGTAAATTTCGGGGCGATACACAAAATCGTCCCGCCAGAAGTTTGGTGTTGTTTTTATTCAAAAACCGCCTTACAGATTTTCATGAAATTTAGTCCGCTAAAGGTGGTCAAACTTACCATACTTCAAAATATTATAAAATGGATCAGGAGCCCATTACTCCTGAATGGATACAATGTTTCCGACTACGTTTCGAGAAAATCAGCCATTTTTAAAACCAATGGGATGCCGAAATCGTTGCTATGGTAACCTATGTTGCCTTGGAAACCAGTGTAAAATAAAAACTATCATCATATGTCCATCATCATGGTGTAGTATGGCACTAGTTTTTGTACAATGAACATGTCACACATGTTGTTAAAGCTGTAAGCAATAAAGAAACGGGTTCAAATATGTAAAATCAACAACAATTTTATTTAAAATAAGTCGAGCTGCTTCGAACGCGTTGTACGAGTCGTACGACTCGTACGAGTTGACAAGGCCCCTTCCTTCTATAATGAGATACTATTTCACCAGTTGTACGAGTTGTACGACTCGTACGAGTTGACTAGGCCCCTTCCTTCTATAATGAGATACTATTTCACCAGTTGTACGAGTCGTACGACTCGTACGAATTGACTAGGTCCCTTCCTTCTATAATGAGATACTATTTCACCAGTTGTACGAGTCGTACGACTCCGTACGAGTTGACTAGGTCCCTTCCTTCTATAATGAGATGCAATTTCACCAGTTGCTACGAGTCGTGCGGACTCGTACGAGTTGACTAGGGACCCTTCCTTCTATAATGAGATACTATTTCACCAGTTGTACGAGTCGTACAACTCGTACGAGTTGACTAGGCCCCTTCCTTCTATAATGAGATGCAATCTCACCAGTTGTACGAGTCGTACGACTTGTACGAGTTGACGAGGCCCCTTCCTTCTATAATGAGATACTATTTCACCAGTTGTACGAGTCGTACGACTCGTACGTGTTGACTAGGCCCCTTCCTTCTATAATGAGATTACTATTTCACCAGTTGTACGAGTCGTACGACTCGTACGTGTTGACTAGGCCCCTTCCTTCTATAATGGAGATACTATTTCACCAGTTGTACGAGTCGTACGACTCGTACGTGTTGAACTAGGCCCCCTTCCTTCTATAATGAGATGCAATTTCACCAGTTGTACGAGTCGTGCGACTCGTACGAGTTGACTAGACCCCTTCCTTCTATAATGAGATACTATTTTACCAGTTGTACGAGTCGTACGGCTCGTACGAGTTGACGAGGCCCCTTCCTTCTATAATGAGATGCAATTTCACCAGTTGTACGAGTCGTGCGACTCGTACGAGTTGACTAGGCCCCTTCCTTCTATAATGAGATACTATTTCACCAGTTGTACGAGTCGTACGGACTCGTACGAGTTGACGAGGCCCCTTCCTTCTATAATGAGATACTATTTCACCAGTTGTACGAGTCGCACGACTCGTACGAGTTGACTAGGCCCCTTCCTTCTATAATGAGATACTATTTCACCAGTTGTACGAGTCGTACGACTCGTACGAGTTGACGAGGCCCCTTCCTTCTATAATGAGATCTATTTCACCAGTTGTGCGAGTGGTACGGCTCGTACCAGTTGACGAGGTCCCTTCCTTCTATAATGAGATGAAATCTCACCAGTTGTACGAGTCGTACGACTCATACGAGTTGACGATGGCCCCTTCCTTCTATAATGAGATACTATTTCACCAGTTGTACGAGTGGGTACGGCTCGTACGAGTTGACGAGGCCCCTTCCTTCTATAATGAGATGCAATTTCACCAGTTGTACGAGTTGTACGACTCGTACGAGTTGACGAGGCCCCTTCCTTCTATAATGAAGATACTATTTCACCAGTTGTACGAGTCGTACGACTCGTACGAGTTGACTAGGTCCCCTTCCTTCTATAATGAGATGCAATTCACCAGTTGTACGAGTCGTGTGACTCGTACGAGTTTGACTAGGACCCTTCCTTCTATAATGAGATTACTATTTCACCAGTTGTACGAGTCGTACAAACTCGTACGAGTTGGACTAGGCCCCTTCCTTCTATAATGAGATGCAATCTCACCAGTTGTACGAGTCGTACGGACTTGTACGAGTTGACGAGGCCCCTTCCTTCTATAATGAGATACTTATTTCACCAGTTGTACGAGTCGTACGACTCGTACGTGTTGACTAGGCCCCTTCCCTTCTATAATGAGATACTATTTCACCAGTTGTACGAGTCGTACGACTCGTACGTGTTGACTAGGCCCCTTCCTTCTATAATGAGATGCAATTTCACCAGTTGTACGAGTCGTGCGACTCGTTACGAGTTGACTAGGCCCCTTCCTTCTATAATGAGATACTATTTTACCAGTTGTACGAGTCGTACGGCTCGTACGAGTTGACGAGGCCCCTTCCTTCTATAATGAGATGCAATTTCACCAGTTGTACGAGTCGTGCCGACTCGTACGAGTTGACTAGGCCCCTTCCTTCTATAATGAGATACTATTTCACCAGTTTGTACGAGTCGTACGACTCGTACGAGTTGACGAGGCCCCTTCCTTCTATAATGAGATACTATTTCACCAGTTGTACGAGTCGCACGACTCGTACGAGTTGACTAGGCCCCTTCCTTCTATAATGAGATCTATTTCACCAGTTGTGCGAGTGGTACGGCTCGTACGAGTTGACGAGGCCCCTTCCTTCTATAATGAGATGAAATCTCACCAGTTGTACGAGTCGTACGACTCATACGAGTTAACGAGGCCCCTTCCTTCTATAATGAGATGAAAAATCTCACCAGTTGTACGAGTCGTACGACTCATACGAGTTTGACGAGGCCCCTTCCTTCTATAATGAGATACTATTTCACCAGTTGTACGAGTGGTACGGCTCGTACGAGTTGACGAGGCCCCTTCCTTCTATAATGAGATGCAATTTCACCAGTTGTACGAGTTGTACGACTCGTACGAGTTGACGAGGCCCCTCCTTCTATAATGAGATACTATTTCACCAGTTGTACGAGTGGTACGGCTCGTACGAGTTGTAGACTGCAAAAACAGTCGTATTTTTCGCGTTACGATTCATACGCGCGCGGTTTTCGAATGAAAGGTCTGGAGCGAGTGTGAAAACGGAAGAGTAGGACTGGGGAGAGACGCTGAAAAATACGACTGTCGGCTTTCCATACAACGAATTCGTTCGAATTTCCAGTTCCTCCAGCAACGGGAAATTCCCATTGGTTGAATTTTTGGACGCTACCTGTCAACAAAATGTTCATCGCACCTCATCAGAGATATTCGAAGCCGTGTCAATTTCACGTAAAACGAGTCTCTTCGTGGAATTTGCATAATTTACGACAACTGAAGTTTCGGCGGGTCTAAAATGGGTCTGTTCCGTTGTGGAACGCGTTCTGTTCCAGGAAGATCTGGCAGAAAATTTTCCTTGTCCTAGGAGCCTAATGTCAGAGAAACGACGAGCTTAAGCTTCCTTTAATGGCTGCTGTTCGGGAAATAATAAATGATGGCGCTACAATAGCTCTGTTGATACACGCGCGCACTTTTATGGAGATGTCGGAAATTTACCGGGGATATTTACTCCTTCGTTTCAATCTCAAACCGTCCTCCTCTCAAGTTGCGGCGTCGTGATCAGTAGCGATGGTAAAAGTTTGATTGCTCTTATTTAATTTCTCTTTTAAAATTTGCGAACACAGAGCAGAGGGCACACGGCGAGCAAACTCTCAACGAAAAGATAGTTCCTTCTTCAAATTGAAGCGACAGATCGACTCTGATAACCTCGGTCAAAGGCTGCAACGTTTTTCCAATTCTTTGGGGCTCGGCAAGTATGTTTTCTGTGGATATTGCATTTAGTTTTAAAGTGTCCAAATATTAATTGCGATACAGATCTGCCATTGTCTGGCGCGCTCGCTACGTGTATTCTTATTATTTTTCCCTCTTCGCGAGGCGGGTTTCTTCAGTGTTGTTTGATTCATCCGACCGATTTCTCTTCAAACAGAACACTTCCTACATGTTACAGGCAATATAGAACCAAAATTAATCCTCAAGACTCTCGTTGACATCAACAGAGCGAACTTGGACAAACAAAAAATGTGGTTGGAGCTGTCAAGTATTTTTAACACCTCAGCGATATTATTTGAACCCCCGGTCAGAACGAATTCATTGTATGGAATGCCGACAGTCGTTATTTCGCCTCACCCGCCTTGCGGGCGCGCGAGGCTTGCGCGCTTCGGCGCGCGAGGATCACGCTTTACGGCGCTTCGCGCCTTATTGAGCGGAAAAATAACGACTGTTTTGCCAGTCTATACGAGTTGACGAGGCCCCTTCCTTCTATAATGAGATGCAATTTCACCAGTTGTACGAGTTGTACGACTCGTACGAGTTGACGAGGCCCTTCCTTCTATAATAAGATACTATTTTCACCAGTTGTACGAGTCGTACGACTCGTACGAGTTGACTAGGTCCCTTCCTTCTATAATGAGATACTATTTCACCAGTTGTACGAGTCGTACGATTCGTACGAGTTGACTAGGCCCCTTCCTTCTATAATGAGATACATTTCACCAGTTGTAAGTTTCGTATGGACTCGTACGAGTTGACGAGGCCCCTTCCTTCTATAATGAGATACTATTTCACCAGTTGTACGAGTCGTACGACTCGTACGAGTTGACTAGTCCCTTCCTTCTATAATGAGATGCAATTTCACCAGTTGTACGAGTCGTGTGACTCGACGAGTTGACTAGGACCCTTCCTTCTATAATGAGATACTATTTCACCAGTTGTACGAGTCGTACAACTCGTACGAGTTGACTAGGCCCCTTCCTTCTATAATGAGATGCAATCTCACCAGTTGTACGAGTCGTACGACTTGTACGAGTTGACGAGGCCCCTTCCTTCTATAATGAGATACTATTTCACCAGTTGTACGAGTCGTACGACTCGTACGTGTTGACTAGGCCCCTTCCTTCTATAATGAGATACTATTTCACCAGTTGTACGAGTCGTACGACTCGTACGTGTTGACTAGGCCCCTTCCTTCTATAATGAGATACTATTTCACCAGTTGTACGAGTCGTACGACTCGTACGTGTTGACTAGGCCCCTTCCTTCTATAATGAGATGCAATTTCACCAGTTGTACGAGTCGTGGCGACTCGTACGAGTTGACTAGGCCCCTTCCTTCTATAATGAGATACTATTTACCAGTTGTACGAGTCGTACGGCTCGTACGAGTTGACGAGGCCCCTTCCTTCTATAATGAGATGCAATTCACCAGTTGTACGAGTCGTGCGACTCGTACGAGTTGACTAGGCCCCTTCCTTCTATAATGAGATACTATTTCACCAGTTGTACGAGTCGTACGACTCGTACGAGTTGACGAGGCCCCTTCCTTCTATAATGAGATACTATTTTCACCGTTGTACGAGTCGCACGACTCGTACGAGTTGACTAGGCCCTTCCTTCTATAATGAGATCTATTTCACCAGTTGTGCGAGTGGTACGGCTCGTACGAGTTGACGAGGCCCCTTCCTTCTATAATGAGATGAAATCTCGCCAGTTGTACGAGTCGTACGACTCATACGAGTTGACGAGGCCCCTTCCTTCTATAATGAGATGAAATCTCACCAGTTGTACGAGTCGTACGACTCATACGAGTTGACGAGGCCCCTTCCTTCTATAATGAGATACTATTTCACCAGTTGTACGAGTGGTACGGCTCGTACGAGTTGACGAGGCCCCTTCCTTCTATAATGAGATGCAATTTCACCAGTTGTACGAGTTGTACGACTCGTACGAGTTGACGAGGCCCCTTCCTTCTATAATGAGATACTATTTCACCAGTTGTTACGAGTGGTACGGCTCGTACGAGTTGTAGACTGCAAAACAGTCGTATTTTTCGCGTTACGATTCATACGCGCGCGGTTTTCGAATGAAAGGTCTGGAGCGAGTGTGAAAACGGAGAGTAGGACTGGGGAGAGACGCTGAAAAACTACGACTGTCGGCTTTCCATACAACGAATTCGTTCGAATTTTCCGTTCCTCCAGCAACGGGAAATTCCCATTGGTTGAATTTTGACGCTACCTGTCAACAAAAATGTTCATCGCACCTCATCAGAGATATTCGAAGCCGTGTCAATTTCACGTAAAACGAGCTCTTCGTGGAATTTGCATAATTTACGACAACTGAAGTTTCGGCGGGTCTAAAATGGGTCTGTTCCGTTGTGGAACGCGTTCTGTTCCAGGAAGATCTGGCAGAAAATTTTCCTTGTCCTAGGAGCCTAATGTCAGAGAACGACGAGCTTAAGCTTCCTTTAATGGCTGCTGTTCGGGAAATAATAATGATGGCGCTACAATAGCTCTGTTGATACACGCGCGCACTTTTATGGAGATGTCGGAAATTTACCGGGGATATTTACTCCTTCGTTTCAATCTCAAACCGTCCTCCTCTCAAGTTGCGGCGTCGTGATCAGTAGCGATGGTAAAAGTTTGATTGCTCTTATTTAATTTCTCTTTTAAAATTTGCGAACACAGAGCAGAGGGCACACGGCGAGCAAACTCTCAACGAAAAGATAGTTCCTTCTTCAAATTGAAGCGACAGATCGACTCTGATAACCTCGGTCAAAGGCTGCAAACGTTTTTCCAATTCTTTGGGGCTCGGCAAGTATGTTTTCTGTGGATATTCATTTAGTTTTAAAGTGTCCAAATATTAATTGCGATACAGATCTGCCATTGTCTGGCGCGCTCGCTACGTGTATTCTTATTATTTTTCCCTCTTCGCGAGGCGGGTTTCTTCAGTGTTGTTTGATTCATCCGACCGATTTCTCTTCAAACAGAACACTTCCTACATTTTACAGGCAATATAGAACCAAAATTAATCCTCAAGACTCTCGTTGACATCAACACTGAAGAGCGAACTTGGACAAACAAAAAATGTGGTTGGAGCTGTCAAGTATTTTTAACACCTCAGCGATATTATTTGAACCCCCGGTCAGAACGAATTCGTTGTATGGAATGCCGACAGTCGTTATTTCGCCTCACCCGCCTTGCGGGCGCGCGAGGCTTGCGCGCTTCGCGCGCGAGGATCACGCTTACGGCGCTTCGCGCCTTATTGAGCGGAAAAATAACGACTGTTTTGCAGTCTATACGAGTTGACGAGGCCCCTTCCTTCTATAATGAGATGCAATTTCACCAGTTGTACGAGTTGTACGACTCGTACGAGTTGACGAGGCCCCTTCCTTCTATAATGAGATACTATTTCACCAGTTGTACGAGTCGTACGACTCGTACGAGTTGACTAGGTCCCTTCCTTCTATAATGAGATACTATTTCACCAGTTGTACGAGTCGTACGATTCGTACGAGTTGACTAGGCCCCTTCCTTCTATAATGAGATACATTTCACCAGTTTGTAAGTTTCGTATGACTCGTACGAGTTGACGAGGCCCCTTCCTTCTATAATGAGATACAATTCACCAGTTGTACGAGTCGTACGACTCGTACGAGTTGACGAGGCCCCTTCCTTCTATAATGAGATACTATTTCACCAGTTGTACGAGTCGTACGACTCGACGAGTTGACTAGGCCCCTTCCTTCTATAATGAGATACTATTTCACCAGTTGTACGAGTCGTACGACTCGTACGAGTTGAAGAGGCCCCTTCCTTCTATAATGAGATGCAATTTCACCAGTTGTACGAGTCGTACGACTCGTACGAGTTGACTAGGCCCCTTCCTTCTATAATGAGATACTATTTCACTAGGCCCCTTCCTTCTATAATGAGATACTATTTCACCAGTTGTACGAGTCGTACGACTCGTACGTGTTGACTAGGCCCCTTCCTTCTATAATGAGATACTATTTCACCAGTTGTAGGAGTCGTACGACTCGTACGAGTTGACGAGGCCACTTCCTTCTATAATGAGATACTATTTCACCAGTTGTACGAGTCGTACGACTCGTACGTGTTGACTAGGCCCCTTCCTTCTATAATGAGATACTATTTTACCAGTTTGTACGAGTCGTACGACTCGTACGAGTTGACGAGGCCCCTTCCTTCTATAATGGGATACTATTTCACCCGTTGTACGAGTCGTACGACTCGTACGTGTTGACGAGGCCCCTTCCTTCTATAATGAGATACTATTTCACCAGTTGTACGAGTCGTACAACTCGTACGAGTTGACTAGGCCCCTTCCTTCTATAACTCCGCTCAAACTCTAAGTGTCTATAATGAGATGCAATTTCACCAGTTGTGTACGACTCGTACGAGTTGACGAGGCCACTTCCTTCTATAATGAGATACTATTTCACAGTTGACTCGTACGAGTTTACTTGGCCCCTTCATTCTATAACTCCGCACGTCAGGCTGAAGAGCCTTTGGTACTGCTATTTAAACATTTTGTTTAGTGAACCTCCTCGTTGCCATCGCCGTTGTAGTTTGCTTGAACTCCCTTCAAAACAACAACGTGCAATGTGGCAATGGCCAAATTCTGTGTAACGCGAGGACGTGAACCACAATGGTGAATTTTCCCAAGTTTCTTTTCTTATAAATTGAAAGCATATTTAGCAAGAGGATAGTTCTGACCACCGATCGACAAACAGAATGGATCTAGATTATCGCGAGATCCTTAAAAATGTAAAAACAAAATTAATAACCGCGCCGGTTGGTTTGTGGATTGGCGGGAATTTTACAAAGTCTTCTGTTGGCCCCCCGCATGAGGTTTCGGTTTCATCACCTTGACAACTGTTGGCCAATCATAGCGTGCGCTGTTCATGAAAGGCTAGGTTCCACAGCAGCGACGTCAACCCTCTCGGTCACAAGCTCTGTCAGAAAATGAAGTTGAACGTTTATGAACTATATTTTCCGTATTCTTGAAGCGCTGGGTAGAGTTTACGGATTGAAATCTCGCTATTTGGGAACTCCAACATTCGTTCTACACTCGAGCGAAGTTTTGTAACGATTGGGATCGATTAAGGTAGGTTTTTGGCGTCTTTTCGTCGGGCAGTCGAGTGTAAGCATTTCACCTTTTAACATTTTCAGTAGGTAATGGTGAACTAAAATTCTAAAAAACGGCTGAAATGTAACTTAAAAGTCTCTAGGACAGTCAATAAACAACACATGGACAACATTGATGTGGTTTGTAGAATTTAATGGCAGTTTAGTATCATTTTAAGCTATTTTTGGTTCGCTGATAAAGTTCCATACAAATCCTTATAATTTGCCACTGATTACCATATTGTGAGCCTGGGCTCCCTGTGGACAAACTTGCATAAACTTCGCACGCTCGGGCTCCGGCCCATCCTCGGAGACCCAGGGGCCCTATTTTCGTTCGCTCCTACTTTTCTTTGCCGATTTTTTTCGCTCGCCCCCACTAACTGCCCCTGGGTCTCCGAGGATGGCTCCGGCCTCAATTTCCGACCACAGCAAACAAGGCGCTATTCTCTATCGTTTTGGTTTGGCCTGACATGGCTAATAGCGGGGACTTTTTAGACAACGAGAAAGCAATTCTAATAGTGGGGTGATACCTAGCCTGCGTCACAGACGGACTTGACCGCCGGTAATGTCCGGCGGTCAAGTCCGTCTGCGACGCAGGCTAGTGATACCTAAGTTCGCACAAGTTATGCATATGAAAAAAACCGCGTGGGGTAACAGGATAACAGAAGTAACAGGATAACAGAAGTAACAGGGTAACAGAAGTAACAGGGCAACAGCAACAGGATAACAGAAGTAACAAGGTAACAGAAGTAACAAGGTAACAGAAGTAACAGGGTAACAGAAGTAACAGGGCAATAGTAACAGGGTAACAGAAGTAACAAGGTAACAGGGTAACAGAAGTAACAGGATAACAGAAGGCAGGATAACAGAAGTAACAGGATAACAGAAGTAACAGGATAACAGAAGTAACAGGGTAACAGAAGTAACAGGGTAACAGGGTAACAGAAGTAACCGAGGTAACAGAAGTAACTGGATAACAGAAGTAACAGGGTAACAGAAGTAACAGGGTAACAGAAGTAACAGGATAACATGAGTAACGGGGTAACAGAAGTAACACTGTTACGGTAGCAACGATCGAGTGAACAGAAGTGAACAGAAATGAGGTTGCCGAAGTTGCTCAATGTTGGGAATACAACAACGTTGGTTACAGGACTTACAGAAGTTGCGTAAGGTTGGCTGGAGACAACTAACGTAGTCTTGGGACAACTGACGTAGTCTTACATGGAGTACTACCCGGCCACTGACGAGAACAAAATTCGCAGGCTCTGAAGTTGACAAAATGGCGGCAACCGACGCGGCAACCAAAACACACGAAGGGAGAAGAAGAGTCTTCGATTCGTTGTGAGGTTTTAGTCGCCTACTGATGACTTTGTATTTATAGTCGAACGGTTTATGATGATGTGTAACCTTGTACAAGAGTAGCGCTTTCCTTTGTTGAAATGTCCCCAAGTACAAAACGACACAAGCTTCTTGTGTGCAATTAATCTTGGCACATGTAGCTCTCCTCTGCTCTTCAACAGCGCACGATTGTCACCGTAACTTGGAGACTGTTTGGCAATCAGATGTGGGATCCTCTCCTGTTGTATCAAGCTCATTGGTGGCGGATTTTAATGGCGATAACGTGAAAGATGTGCTTGTAACTGCTTTCAATGGTCATGTATCAGTGGTTGATGGAAGTTCAGGTCATAACCTTGCTGGCTGGCCACTAACTCTCCCTGGAAAACACTTATTTGCTGCACCTTTGTTGGTATGTAATGGTTTATTAACAAATACAAAGATAAGCTTATTTACTGTAAGCAAAGCTTAGACTTTACCAAGTGGATAACCAATTCATATGCTATTTGATCCTATTTCATAAAATAAATAGAAAAAGGCCGCTCCTTGTTTGCATAGCCTGATGCACTCAAGACAATTTGGGAGAATTTGAAAGTACTTACTTATGTAAACTTGTGCCATAGGTGAGGGTTTTACATAAACCGTAAACTCTCGAATTCTTCCAAGCTGTCTCTTGTGTTTGCATCAGGCTATGTAAACACTCACACAATTTTCTATTTCTTATTTTAGAAAAATAATTTTATACTGAGAAAGACTGATATTATTCAGTCAGTGACACAAGCTACTCTGGAAAAAAAATTCAGAGTTGTCCCAACAGGAGTCAAACCTACATGTATATGAACTTCCTCACACCAGTCAGATGCTCTACCACTGTCAGCTACAGGAGACTCGTGGGAGCTAAGGCTATATAACTAGGTTCAAATGTGACAAACATCCTGCATACTGCTAGGATTAGATTTGTCGATGAGTGAGAATTTTATACTACTACTATATCTCTGTTTCTTGTGTGTAACTTTCTCACTGTCAGGAATACAAAATAATTACCCAACTCCACTTAGTAGAGTACAAATAATGCTCAAAACAAGTATAAATTTGTACTTGATAGGAGATTGGTTTAACTGGTTATCTGCAATTTGCAATATGGTGACAGGCATGTGAGACTCTTTATCGGGTTAATTATTATGATACATTGTATGCACAGTAACAGACTGAGGTTTTATTCCTAATCACTGTCCAGTACTTGTTTGATTCTGGAATACAAAATTTAATGTACATGTAGTAGCATTTTGAATGAAGTCCCATCTTGATCTAACAAGGAAGGGCATTTAGAGATGATACCATCCATCAACAACCGCATCGCTTAAGTGGAGGTTGGGTGCCTGGGAAATCCAGGAGCTTCCACTTTTGGCTGCCAGCTCCTAGATGGAGAACTGCCCCCATGGCTGGCAAATCCTGGCAACTAAACTATGAGCCCCCATGCCAGGGAAACATGCACCCATCACGTGTTGCCAAAGCAGTGGAAAAGTGGGAGGGAGGGGGGGAAAACGCTGAGCCCTAACTAAACATGGGCAGGAGACCTCAAAGAACACCTGCCACGACACAAAGCCATGCTCAAACACACTTGACTCTGAGAGCACATGGAATCATGGCATATATGAATATGCCAAATAGTGCTGACCTCAGGGTGACCACTCACAGGCACTCTTTGTTGTTAACTCCTTTAAATTACATTTAACTGCATATAAACATAATTTTGTATTTTTATGACCTGAAAAATTGTTAATAAAATCATACATGTACATTCATGTAATTATTGGATAAATTATCATATATTTTAGTATGATTATGACAACGATGGCATGCATGAGTTGGTGCTAGCCACTGCAGATGGTATGGTCATCTTTGTAAAGAATGATGGCTCCTTTCTGGATGGAGAGACATTTAAGGTAAAGTAGATCATTACATTAATAACAAGCTATAATATAACACTCATGGAAATTTCAACGGCTGTCAAATCAGTTGCCAGCTCTCTGCCTCTTATTTTTACATCTATTAATCACTAGATATCGGTGATAATAATTGCTGCCCGCACAGGGCAGCCTCCTGTTTCTGTTCTGAGACTCGATTTCAGGATGTCCGGATGCTGGAAAGATGTTTGTTAGCAGTACCCAGTCCCCTCCGTGTGAAAAGTCTGATTGGTGACGACCATTGCATGCCCGAATTTGCACGAGAAGAGACGATTGTTGTTTTCGGGAATTTTACCATTTTACTTATTTATAATTTCATGTTCACGTTTTAACGAGCTTCTTTTAGCTCCTCAGTGATACGTGGTTAAATAAAGTATCTTATCTTATCTTATCTTTTGCGCGCTCGAGGAGACGCTGTTTTGAGACGCTCTGATGCTTGATTGTTGCCGATTTCGGCTGTTTTGAGACGCTGTTGTACACGCATTTGCACGAACGGATCTTGCGTGACATTGTAACAAATGTGTCTGTCACTACCAGATGCTATTATAAGGTTATTTTGAGACGCAATTGCACGGAAGGATCTTGCATGACATTGTTTTATTAAACCAACGATGATAATGAAATTACAAGTGTGGCAGCACTTCACTTCCAATATGGTACCCCTAGTATAAAGTAAGTGCCAACTTTGGTTAATTATTAACCAAAGTTGGCACTTATTTTTGAGTCAACAATTTTTAACAATAGAGAGCTTAAGCACAGACGTTTTTGAGCCACGGACGGCAACCAGAAGTCGAGTGTTCTCTTCTTTGGCGTGTATTGTCGACTTTTCTTCTGTAATGTCAAATTGAAAATGCTAAAACGAGGGCTTTCCAACTCATTGGTGGGGATGAAAGCGCGCCAAGAACAATAACATTCGCCTTCCGGTTGCAGTCCGTGGCTCAAAAACGTCTGTGCTTAAATTATCACCTTTTCTATCCCTTCCCCCCTTATCAATGTTGTCTGAATTTCGGGATCACATCCAAACCGTTAAGCAACAATGTTGATAGGCCTTAGGGGGAGGGGGATCAGAATCAATGTTACTGGTTTATTCTTTCAATGAGGGCATGTTATGTTTACATTTGTAAGAAAAAAAATGCAATTTGGGGGGAGAGTGTCTCTACAATAAATTTGCAATTGGTTATAGCTACACTTGTATCTGAAGAACAATTTTTCATCAGCTTTAAGACAATCAAATCAACAAGAAAGCAAGAGAATGAGATAGTATGACTTTCTACTTTCCAACCAATGTCATTCCCAGAGACATCGCTCCTCCCTGCCCCTGATCAGTAGAAGCATTAAAGCATTAAAGCAGAAGTTCTGGGAATGAGATTGCCGTGATCTCTGGCACTCGCACTAGTACATGTACATATACTGTAGGTTTGAAAAGTCATTCTTGTACTTGTATGTTACAGTAGATCTGAAGGTATAGTCATGTAATCCTTATGAAACTGCTGCTGTCTTGATATCACCTCTTAGATTCCACCTCTTGTGATGAAGAAAGATTGGTTTGTGGTAGATCCTCGACAGATTGAAAACAGCGACTACATCAGTTCTGTTTTTCGTCCCGCAAAGTCAGCCAGACTTGCTTTCTTCTCAGAGTTTGACCCTGACCTTCCACAGGTACATGTATGGCCAAATGTGTGATATGTGAACAAATGTAGGCACAGCAGATGGTTATGGTTACTCAACTGTTTTGCATTAGATACATTGTACAGTGTATGTAAACACAAGTGATGAAAGACTTGAAGTACAGTGGAACTTCCACTTTTAACTGACACCTCCCATAGGCAGACACCTCTCATTATTTTTGTCATGGCACCAGCTTTATACAAACACTACATTAAATTTTAAGCTCTCATAGGCAGACCCAAGTGTGTCTGCTTACAGGAGGTTCAGCTGTAATAAAATTAATGTAAAGGCCCGATTAAAGGGTCTCAACATTTGTCTCCATCACCATTTGGTTGAGTCATATTGAAAGATGTTGAGACCATGCCCGGTCAAACGCCTCAACAACCTCTCAACATTTCAAGAACAAAAGAAATGTTGCGAAGATGTTGAGACAAAGTTTACAGTGTAAATGAATAATATTCAAACTCGTCTCAACATGTCACAACACCTCTCAACATAAGGGGGTGTAAAATGGCCTCAACATCGGCTCTCGACAAATAATGTTGAGAGAATGTTGAGACAAATGTGGTGACCGTTTAATCGGGGCTTAACACATCATGACTATGTTTTATACTTTATGCAAACTAACTGCATTTTAATGACAAAATGTACATGGATTGTGGCATTTGTTCAGCCACTTAAATATAAAGTGTAATTAACTTACAATAATTATTACAATTAATTATTGAATTTATTTTTGGTTTTAAATTTTTCAAACCAGTTTGATTTTTATTTTACTTTGTTTCAGATTATGGTAATGAATATTAGACAAAGTAAAATAACAATCAAACTGGTTTGAAAAATTTTAAACCAAAAAAAAAATTGAACCACAACATATACATGTATTGAAAAAATCTGCTTGTCTTGATAGATGATATAGTCACAGTACACTAACTGCAAAAGACACCTCAGGTAACTTACATGAATACTTCTTCGTTACTCAGGATAACCAGTGGAATTTAAACACGAGCAGTAGCTATAGTTCTGATGACACCTTTTGGTCCAAGTACCATCCAGGTGTCCGTCCATCAGGTTTATCATTAGATGGCTTCAGTGTGTATATTGACCCACACATTGTGTCCACTCCATTCATCACAGACTTCAATGATGATGGATCAGACGAAGAACTTGTAATAGTCGCTAATTTTTATTTTGAAGACAGAAGGTAAAAACTCTGAGCTGTCTTTTGTTAAAAACAAACATCTAATCAAGTCTAGTTTCTTTAGCATGACATGATTATTAATATTTATTATATTATTAATTATGTATATTAGATTAATATATAATTATTTGGATTTTTTATGAAGTTTTTAACAACTGCATCCCTTCTTGAGTGGAGGTTTGGATACCTGGCATATCCAGGAGTATGGTGGAGTAAGGTTGCCATGATAAAAGAGATTAAATTGTAAACAAAAAATACAAATAAGTATACAGTCGAACCTCGTTATTTTGAACTCTCAGGGGAAATGAAAAAATAGTTTGAAATAGCGGGGGTTCGAAATAACTAGGTCAGCGTTAAATATCAAATACTCATTAATAATAATTTATTTATTTAACATGACGGAATGACTTGTACCTTATACAATTTTTATTTCAAGAAATTTGTAATACATAGTACATTCTTTTTGGAATAGCAAATTTCTGTACTATTTAATATTGACAACCAGAACTGTGTGCAATGGAACAAGACAGATACATTACAAAATAACTCCCGCAAAACACACAGGAAACCTCAAACGTCAGCCACGACCACAATGTCACCCTCACTTGACTCTGAGAGCACATGGAAAACATGCTCACATGCCACATACTGCTGACCACAGAGTGATCATGGCACTCATTGTTGTTAACTGCATTCAAACGTTTTGGCTAAATTGGGGTGCAATTTACTTCACAAAGAAATTATTATGTGATTGGAAGTTGAGTGGAAGGCTTTAAGGTCTTTGACAAGTTACATGTTGTACTTTCTACGCAGCCTATCATCTCCATCTGGGCAAGGTTTGTCACCAGAGGAACTTCAAGATTACCTTGGTAGTGCTTTGATAGTGTTCAATCTTCACACAAAGCAGCTTGTTTTCTCTTCCATTTTGGATGTGTCCAGGGTGAGTACATGTAGCTTTCTGTATGATGCAATATACTTGATGTGTTCACCAACCTATGATTACATGTACTGTGTCATGCTTACTTGTGTTACTGTACCGGTAAACCAATTTACACTACAGATAAGGGTCTGGACCTGTCAGTTTATGATTTTACACATTTACACAATCAATATTTGCCTTTAGATTCAGGTTCAATAGAACATGGGTGACAGATGAGATACAGGACACAAGGATGTTTATGTTGTGGTTTAAAATTATTTGTTTTTGGTTTAAATTTCTTAAACCAGTTTGATTTTGATTTTCCTTTGTCTCATATTCATGATCATAATCTGAAACAAAGGAAAATCAAAATCAAACTGGTTTAAAAAAAATCAAAACTAAGTTTAAAGATTTGTACTGCACATTTGTGTAGTATGGACCTGGACCAGGTTTGAGTATGAGCAGGCTCACAAAAATATAACACATGGGGCAGGCTAACACTACTATTAATGCTTAATAAATTCCTAAATCAGTAAAAACTACAGATGTAGGTTGCAAAAGGGAGGTACTACAGTATGCATTGTTTACACCACAAAAATTATCCATCATCATCATTCCATGTGATGCTGTGCAATGCATTATAAGCCCTCCGCCATGCTTCTCTGACAGGTTCGATCTTGTGCCACGTCCTTTAAAAAAGTCAAAATTTAAAAAAAAATTATCCATTTGTCCCTTTAGTTACAAGTTTAAATAATTCTTCCTTTTGTTCTCCAGAAATCTAGTCAATACCCTGCATACGTGCTATCGGCAGCATCTGTTGTTCCAGGTGCTGGTGTTGTCATGGGAACATCATCAGGAAATGTGTTCCTTGTGAAGAGTTCGTCAACAGAACCTCATTCTCTCGGCACCATGGACAGCATTCCTGGCCAAGTAAATCAACTCATTTATATTGTCTTAATCGTTTTGTGAGAAAACACTGTGATTTAATATGTGTGGTTACTGCATTAGGCTGTACATGTAGATTAAAGTTATCCAGGTTCGAGCGCTGGCCAGGGTAATGTTTGTTGTGTTCTTGGGCAAGACACAGTACTCTGTCACTGTGCTTCTCCACCCAAGGAGTATGCATGTGCATGTAATTTGGTACTCAATCTGGCAAACTGTTAGAGCAATGTGACAAAATGCTGGGTATATTACAATGTACAATGTACCTGTGATGAACTAGCATCCGATCCAGGTGGAGTGGCAATAATCCTAGTCGATTCATGCAAAGGAAATTGGGACACTATAAGCTATTTTGGCCACTTTTTTTTTTTTTTTTTTTTTTTTTTGCCGCTATGTAATTGCTGTGTTTTAAATTTTTGCACTAGTGGATGTGAAAATATCATACAGCCATGTATGCTGTAATTCACTACACATACATGTAAGTTGGTCACTTAACTTGTGTGTGGTTGTCTTCTCATAGGTCATTGCATCAGATGTTAATCAGGATGGTTCATTTGAAATTCTGGCAATAGACAACAGTGGGAATATTGCTTGCAGGAACCTTAATGGAAAAATGGTTGGTGTTGAATTGTTAAGTTTCGAATTTACATAAAATTTGATTTGTTGGTAGTACATATTATAATCTCATTAATTTTATGGGAGAAATTTGAAATTCTGGCAATAGCAGGAATCTTAATATATTTATCCCTTAAGGTGGGGACTTATTAGATGGGGGCTTAATAGAAGGAGGGATGTATTAAATTGTATATTTTATTCAACACTTGTTTAACTTGTGAAAGTTGTAAATGCTAGTTTCATGTTGATCCTTGACTTCAGGTGTGGGAGGCTACAGTTTCTAGTTCAAGTGCAGGAGGGATCCGTGTGGCTGATGTGGATGGAGATGGATTCATGGAAGTTGTTATTGCTACATTTGATGGGTAAGTTATGTTACTTGTCTAGATCTATATGTAGAGTGCATATTTACATCACATGTATAGTTCTGTTGTGTTTTAAATTTGGTTTTGGTTTAAAAATTGTCAATGAAACCTCCTCAATCGAAATGTCTTCTACTGACAGTGATTTTAAAAACGTTTATTTTTAATGTTTCCTAGCCAGTGTCAAACCTTTTATATACTTATAATATTTCTATTATGATAATGAATATGAGAATATAAATGAGTACCGGTGATCTGTAAATGCTGGTAGCATCCCATACAGGGAGTACGTCACTTCATGCAACAGAAACCGAGATAAGCTCCGAATCTCTTTGGCCCGAGCGCTACCCTGCAGGTCCCAGAGGTTTTCTTTCCTCTTTCTTCTACTGAACTCCATCTAAGCGAGTCAAAGTGACTCATCACTCTGTGAATCGCTTTTTCCACTTTGTGGTTCAAATTCAATTGAGAAAGACAGGGTACCCGAGACGAGTGCAGACTTTTCTAACAAAAAAGGCTTTACTGCTTTATGTAACAGGTATGTGTGGGTTCTGGAAGGAGATACTGGCAAGGTGTTGGAGGGATGGCCGGTCAAGTTACCAAGTGAAGTGCGAGCAACAGTACTGGTCACTAAACTTGTCCCTGGAGAAAGCAGAACTTCAGATATTGTAAGTACAGTGTAGCTATCATAATCCTCAGTTCTCTTCACGCCAGTAGACTCATAAAATTTAATGTAAGGCCACAGTGTACATATGTAGCTATAGCTGTGCAATTTACTAAACAAGGTGGCCCCTTTTCCAATATCCCTCGAGTTTTGTGAATTATTCTGAACATGGAAAAACATTTATGTATGTGGGACACGTGTCCTGGTACTGCTGTGCCAGAAGGAGGCCAGGAGCAGCAATGTTTTTCTACAGTCATGTAGTTGCCTCATGAATAAACAGGAAACAAGACTTAAGCGCCAGCACTGTGCCAGGCTTGGAACTTTTATCAGGCACATTGTCCAGTTCTGAGTACTGTTTGTTTATAGTATTGATTTGTAGCAAAACACTGTTGGAAATTTAAGGGTCAATATTATTAAAGCCGTTTCAAGAAGGTTCCCAAGTTGTACTAGGTCCATGATACAGTTTAAACTGTACCAGTACATAAAATAATGTAGCATGATCACTCCTGTCAAAGTGTTATTATCGGTTTCAAAAAATTAATGTTGGGAAAGGATTTTGCATCTGAACTTTTTTTAGGTGTGTACAAGAATGCCACATGGTAAAACTTGCTAAACATGATGATATGAAACACAAAACAAGTTATACAGTCGTCAAATGAGCATCATAAGTCTCTGAGCATACTGTAACCATGTAGAATATAAACCAAGCTCTTCAAAAGGAAGAAGTTAAAATAATATCTTTTCTTTAAGAGCTGAATCTAAATGTATGCCCGAGGAAGGAAATTTGCATCTGGGACTTTGGGGGGGCTTATTATCGGAATTTTACGGTATGTTATGAGTGTAAATATCATGTACATGTATCTCCCACAGTAGCTTAATCCAAGATGATTGAGAGCAGCATACCTTATGTATTCTGATCTTATGAATAATTGGTTCTTCATATTATTAGGTCATTCCTCTTGTTGATGGCCAGATTGCAATCATCCGAGGTAGTGATCGCTGCACAGAGCTGATCAGTGTTGGTAAGACTGTTCTAGCTGGTGCCGTTAGCGCTGACCTGTTGCCAGGACAACCAGGTTTGGAGCTGGTGTTGGGTGCTGATGATGGAAGCTTGTTGTGTTTGGCAAATACGCCAAATACAGTAACAGATAGGTATGGATTGAATTTAGTGTTTTCCTGGACTTTCTGATTTTCTGTCACTATGTAATAATTATCATGAGAGGTGAATTGCCAAGAGGTATGCTACCTGGCTTGTGATTGAAATTATACTGGTTCCAGTCCTCTTCCTAAAAGCCAGAAGAGACAGCTCCCACTTCCAACTTATGACATTTCACCAAAACATGTTTCTGTATCAGCAAATAACAGATGATCGGGGAATGAACCTTGTACGTCCTACTGTAATACAATTTGTCATATTGCTTCCACTGGGGTGTGGCCTAATGGTTAGTGTGTTGTAGTCTGGATCAAGAGGGTAAGGGTTCAAGCACTGGCTGGGGCTGTTGTGCTGTGTTATTGGGCAAGACACTACATGTACTCTCACCATGCCTCCACTGGGGTGTGGCCTAATGGTTAGTGTGTTGTAATGTCTGGATCAAGATGGTATGGGTTCAAGCGCTGGCTGCGGTTGTTGTGCTGTGTTCTTGGCAAGACACTACTCTCACAGTGCCTCCACTTATATTCTAAGCCAGATGGGTAGTAAAACTGCTCGGAACATCTTGTCTCTGTCTGCAAAACATTGATAAATGCATTTGTATTACTTGTTATATCTTTAGAGACCGAATGTGATATTATGTTTCATAACAATTTGTAATCTTGCACTGTGAAGTAACTGTGAGTAACATTTTTGAGTAATTGTGGAATGTTTGGTCAGTCTTCCTGCAGACATGAATGAGCTATTTTCCTGGCCAGCAGAAAGTTTACCATGCAGTGGATCAACATTTTACTCTGGAAGGTAAACTGCTCTTTGTCTTGAAGCTTGAAAACAAAAATGGACTTTGAAACTCTGTCATGTGACTACCCTGCCTGACCAGCCTGTCTGGTAGAACCTCTGTATGTTGTCATGTTGTGTTATCACGGTTTTGGTATATATTTGATTCATTTTAATCTCAGTCATAGGCAGAAACTGACTACATAGAAACTACAGTATGATTGTACTTTTGAGAAATGAATGACCATAATGCAAATATATATCTTAGCCTGCATTGGTCATCTGAACATTATTTATTGGGTTGGATAATAAACAGAACAGTTTGCTATTGATTTCTCATTTGACATAGAAGTTACCTCAGTTTTGTTTTCATGAATAAGGTTGGAGTAAAGTTCACCCCAAAGTCTCAACAAAATACAGACATAAGCGGGAGATCGTTTCCTGTGGAGTTTGAAATCAAAGATAATCAACCACAAGACGTAAAGGCAAAGTGTACAACATCAAGGTTTGTATAAATCGTTATGGCTTCACTAGTGTATAAGTTGTGATTTCCCAACAAGGAATGATATACATTTATGTGGCTTGCCCGAAGTTTACAAGCATCCCTGGCCGTTGATGGGTGGATGGATGGATTGATTGATTGATGGATGGATGGATGGATGGTGGATGATTGATTGATTGATTGATTGATTGATTGATTGATTGATGATTGATTGATTGATTGATTGATGATTGATTGATTGATTGATTGATTGATTGATTGATTGATTGATTGATTGATTGATTGATTGATTGATTGATTGATTGATTGATTTAACACGTGCCCGACCGATCGATCGATTGATTGATTGATTGATTGATTGATCGATCGATCGATCGATCGATCGATCGATCGATCGATCGTCGATCGATCGATCGATGATGATTGATTGATTGTGATCGATCTATCAAGCATCGATCGATCGATCAATCAAGCAATACTAACATTGTCATAATTATCTCAGATTATCATTGGTAAGCAGCTCATGATATTTACGAAGAGCTACAAGTCTCCTGGGATATACACTGAACAGGTCAAAGTTCCATCACACCCTGCAGAGCTGTTATGTCATTACAACTCACTACTGAACACGGACAGTGCTTTCACAGCTCTCTACATGCAAGGTGAAAAACCCGTTCATTCATAGTGTGCAGTAAGCACAGTTGAGATTGAAAATTAGTCTCCATTTACATGTAATACTGTGTTAGGATACATTCCATCTGTTGGAGAATTGTTATGTTTGTAAATTTCATGGGCAACTAAGTGCCATTCTCACTGTAATTCAAAACGTTAGAGGCTTAGGTGGTTTTGTCATTTCTCGACTGGCACTCAGAACTTGCTAAATTGAGGATCAGGCATACTGAATCAAGCTAATTAAAGCCCAATGGCTGCCAGCGCAACATGTCTTTCATGTTGCAGTACACTGGCCTGATAAATTAGTATCTCATTGCACGCTCCCTTACTAATTTTAATCTGATCTTTCTTGTGATGGGGATAATTTCTTAACTTAATTTGCAAACGTCAGCCAAGTCCCCATTCCAACAATTTACAATCATGTGACTTTGTTACATAAAACGCGTTTGACGATAAGATGTTTTGCATGTGCCTAGTATGTAAACACAGTTATGACATCAAGTTACCTTTTTCTATTACTTTTCTAAAACAAGAAGAAAAAGGCCCATTTATCAGTTATGTTTCAATAACCTCACTCTGTTGCAAACACTAGAGTGAGTTTGAAAGAGCTCGAAAATCCTTCTGTAATGTAATTTTAAAAGTGGCTCACCTTGATCAGGCTCTCCAAACATACGCTTTTTACATTTAAACAAGTTAAGGGCTCAATATTTTCTGTAATAAATTTAGACTAATGACAAAATGAATACATTTTCATTCTTGACAGTTTTAGACCTCCACTTAAAGATGACATGGCGTGGCTAGTGCTAGTGCCATTTTTAACGACAGGATGTCTTCTGCTGGTTTCTCCATGGCTGGGCACAACTGAGTGCAGATATCCTGCCTACAATAATGACCAAGAGAAAGAGATAGCAGTGAACATCAAACAAACAAAGATGGACACAACTGAGTACAGATATCCTGCCTAACAATAATGACCAAGAGAAAGAGATAGCAGTGAACATCAAACAAACAAAGATGGACACAACTGAGTACAGATATCCTGCTAACAATAATGACCAAGAGCAGTGAACATCAAACGAACAAAGATGAACACTGGCAACCCCTCTGCATTTTTGCCAGGTTGCCCTGATAATTTGCTGATACCCATTTGTCTTCATGGGTGGAAGAGGCAGCACATAGAGTAAAGTGTCTTGCCCAAGAACCCAACACAAGAAGACTACAGCCAGCATCTCGATCCCATATCGCTGATCCAGGAGTTCAACGCATTAACCAATAGGCCACCGCGACTCCCAAGACGTTTATTATTTGGGATAGGAAAATTACAATTTTACGCCAACGCGAAGGCTTGTTTTACAAGGGTGATCCACATCCTAAACTAACATCGTAGAAGTCATTATGCTGTCAAAACAGCCAGTGGGGAGAATAAAGAAAAACACATTAACCGTGTATATATTGTGATGTATTCTGAAAACTAACTAGTAAAATAAATTTATAATTGTTGCATGGTAACTGAGTTTAATTAATGTTTGCTGGGGGGGGGGGGGGGGGGGGGGGGAGGTACTCCCAAAAAATATTGGGTGGGGTGTGCCGCTGGCTATAAAAACCCTACCCTGTACCAGACCACAAAACGCTAATTTTGCGACCCTGTTCACAGACTATATGTTGCAAAAGAATACCCGGTTCCAGACGATGTTTAACGATTTTCTTTCTAACCCGAAAGGCTAAACTAGTAAGCAGCACTGCGAGTTTTAGTTGTAAAAGAATACTCCTACGCGTTTCGTTTCGTCTGACTACTTCATCTACCCTATTCCAGAGTATCGAATTACCGATCCTCTTGCAACCTTCTGGGAAACTGATACCCTGTCCAGACCACAAAGGTCTTTTGTATGCACTTGATCCAGACCAAAATGCTCAAAAACCATACCCTGTTCAGCGGCACGTACCTATATAGCGTATATAAGGGAGTGCCCCCCGGAGAAATCGGCCGCTTGTAATCCTTACAGGGGTTCTTGTTTTCAACTCAGTTCAGCTTCTCAAGGTTCGATTCCGCTGATGGTTTGCCTTCTTATATAAATATTGCATCACGCAGTCACGTTTTTCGTCACGGCAGGTTCGTTTGTTGCACTCTTAGACCCCACATTTTGGGGGTGCACCTTCAGAGTCCAGTTACCGAGAGGGAGGAGAGGTGGGATTGCTGTTTCCTATCGGCCGCTAGCCCTGGCGTAGCTGGCGGTATTGTTCGCACAAGGTAGAAGTGTTGTCAGCGGAGTAGGGACAAACATGTAGCTGCGATAAGTCGTGTAGACACTACGATCGGCGCACAGAACTCCCCACCCCACGGTACTCATTCGTGGATCTGCGCCACAGTTCGCAGCTCTGTTTCACGTCCGGCTTCACTTTCTTGACTTCACGGAATTTTTATCTTTGCGGGCGCCAACCAGACCGCCAGCTAACGACAGCGCCTTAAATCGGCCGCACCTTTTTTTTCGTTAACTCGCTTTAGGATTTTCTTGTTGTTTTTAAGAAAACCCCTATAAACCATACATTTTTTGAAGGCCCTACATAGTGTGTAGTTGACCGACTATTTCTTTTTTTATAGGAGTAAAATGTGAATTGCGAGTCTAAAATAGGAGAGCTTTTGGTCAAAAGCACATGACTTTCACAAAACGAGTTCCACCGCGCGCCAAAAACTGAACGGAAACAAAGCGATTATTACTGTAATGTCTTCTTCACACATTCATGTCAAAAACTGTGTCTGCGATTTTTTTTATAACTGTAATTAGTTCCTTTTTTACTAGCAGTCAAAGCAGCCCATAACTTTGAATGAAACAATAATTCAAAAATCGCAGACACGGATTTTAAGATTAACTATTTGAGAGGCGTTGGGGGGGGGGGGGGTATGGAAAATATTGAAAAAAACTGTCTGAAAAGACAAAATAAATTGTTAGCAACATGACACACATATTTTAAGGAAGGTACTTTTAAAAATAAATAGTTTGCACAGATGCATAAAAAATAATGGTCCGTCCCTAAATGGCGCATCTGTTAATTTTGGTAAATTTATGCTAATGAGGCCTAATGAGGACATAAAAAAAGGCCAATGTCAAACAAAAATTGCCGGTTATATCGCTTTATTAACTGTCAGAAGTGTTCAGTTTTCTACATGTACTATTTGCCTTAGTAGGCTTCTACTAAACTATCAATAAGTTTTGTAAACATTATTGTTAACTTCTTTCATTACTCTTATCTTTTATCTTTAAGGTTTTGCTATTTTCAACACTTAATAAAAAAAATACAAATTGTTCTTAATATACATCTACTTCTTACTGCATCATTGATATACAACATGGAGTTGAACCCTCTACCACAGCAGTCACTCTTAGAACCTAATACCCGGCTGCTAGGTAGTTTTTTTTTTTGTGAACTCTCATATGCACACAGCCTCTGAAAAAGGCCTGGAGAGAGTGTCCACGCATACAGGGCTTTACTGGGCTTCACTCGTGAATATCGCTCAATATCGGCGCTGCAAAAGATCCTGCTCGCTTTCTGCTTTCCCAACATTCAAATTGGTGTTGACTCGCTGACAGAAGCAAAGCCGAGCGTACACTCTCGTAAGCGGACAGTTCTACTTTATTACGGCTGTCCTTGACAACAACCCCGTTTGAACCCTCATACAAACTCTGTATTTACACATTCCGCGTAAGCGGCCAGCACCAGTTGCGGAATGTCTAGCAGATAGGTAATGAGAATATAGGAAATCCTCAACATATTCTCATGATGTAACACCAACTTACTACAACTAACAGTAAGAGAAAATTATGCACACTCCAAAGGAGAATTTATGACCTAAGGGTCACATTCTGTGACTTTACCATGACCCAGCCAAACATGGCCTAACATACACAGAGTACCTCAATACCAAATCTTACAACAACAATTATTATTAATAATAAAAATATTTACAACTTCAACGCAATGTTTGCTAGCTAGTTTCATGTAATCTACAATCCAAGTTCTACAGTCCGTATTATTTTCAGCTGAAAGTATCTGAGTAACATGCAATTTATGGATCGGTATATGTTCCGAAAGTCTTGCGGCCCTTCCTGAAGGGGTTGGTGAAAGATCTGTTGACTTCATTTTTCTGTCCCAGGTTCCAAAGATAATTCAAAAGCAAAAAAATGTTAAAGCAACATGTAAACCAAAATCTGAACTTTGTGCTGCTTGTTTTTAATAGACCTTTCTCCAAAATGGCCGCCATAAATTCATGTTAAGCTGAGCGTGAAAATCAATACCAGCACCTGGAAAGACCACCTCCTTGTTTGGGGGGTATGGCGTATACACCAGTCATACAAACGTCTCTAAATTTTGTGGCAATAAATTAAATAAAAACAAATATATATTTAATATAGTGGCTATGAAGTAGTGAAATCGAACACGGTCAGCGGTCAAGAGCCGTTAACGAACCGACTGATACCAAACACTTCGAAGATATCCCGAACACTTCCGAAGATGTTCCGAGATTTCTGCACGTTTTCAGAAGACTTCCGAATTTTTCGGAAGCTTCTTATCTAAGAGTGGCAAGCACCGCTCAAATTCAAATGTTTGCCAATTGGCCAAACGCCACCAGCGCGTGACATTGGCAAACATTTGAAGTTGAGCTAATCTGAGGTCATCACCATGTGCAATTTGGTAGACAATTGGCCTTCAATCATGCTGGTTGCTCTCTTTTTTTGCTGCTACACCGTGAGCTACCGTGCTGACGAGACCCAACCAGGTCGAAACAGCTGTCCACGATTCCATTTTGGCTTCAGTTTGGACCCTATCATGTCGTTGTCGCGTTAAATGATTCTACGTAGTATCAGCCTTGCCTGTTACTTTATTTGTACAGTCGAACCTCCCGAACGGACACCCTCGTAGACTGTTCACAGTCCCTCTATTTTTTTGCGCTGAAATCGTTCGTAGATTTCGCTCGCCCAAATAATCCAAGATGGCGGCTCCACGATCGATCGTGACAGCGCGACGATTTCAGCGCCAAAAATAGGAGGGACTGTGAACAGTCTAACACCCTCGGGACCAGAAAAAGTGTCCGCTTAAGAGAGGTGTCCGCTTATGGAGAGTGTCCGTTACGTTAAGGTTCGACTGTATTTCTATTTTTGGCCTCATCAGATCTTTCACAGGTATAACAGCAGCATTTACGTTCGCGGTTCATTGCCATTTATAAGAAGCTGCGGAAATCTTCGGAACTCTTCGGAAGTCTTCTAGACATCTTCGGAAATCTATCGGAAATCTTCGAAAGTGTTCAAGACATCTATCGGAAATCTTCGGAAGTGTTCGGAACATCTTCGGAAGTCTTCGAGACATGTTCGGGACATCTTCGAAAGTGTTCAAGATTACCTTCGAGAAATCTTTGGAATTGTTCGGTATCAGTCGATTCGTTAAACGGCTCTTGACGCGCTGACCGTGTTTCGATTTCACTACTTCAGTGCAACTAACCCCAAAAAGTTTTTTTCGCCTTAAATAAATTTCCTTGCTACCCTGATCCACGTCTGCGAAAAAATTATCGCAATCGATAATCCCGCCGTTTCTACAGCCGTTTAAACTTGGAATTTTCTGTCCCACGACCGCGCATTATTCGGGTCCTGGGTCGAGATCTTGTGACGTAACGGCGGGAACGTTCTGAATAGCGATAAGAGGCTTTTGTGAGGGATTTACATTGTGTAGAAACTTCTTCGGATGATTTCTTTTTCTTTACGTCTTCATAACTATCGCAATTTTACCCACAAAGAAATATGTCTTCTCAGCGACGGAAATTCTGCGAAGTCGAAGTATGATTCCGAAGATTCTGAGACATAGTTTATTACGGAATACGACTATGGAGGTGGAAGATGAGATCGCAGTCGGCTGTTGTAGATCGCACAACAAGCAATGAAAGCCTCGATGAAATGGCATATATGTGTGCTGATGAACCCTTGGCGGACAAGGAATGGCTAAAAAGGTACAACAAAGAAGTTAAAGAAAATGAAGATTTAGAACGAATGCTTCAAAAAGATTGGACGGCACGGAACATGTGAGGGATTCTTGGTGAGTCGCAAGTTGCCAAGTATTGCGTAAATGTAAACAGACGCGATTGCTGTCATGTCGCTACGAAATGTATTATTCACATTCTCAGTGAAAATTAAACAGAACAGAATAGTGTTATTATCTTACCTTTATTGTAGGTGTTCATGTGGAAACTGCAAACATCGATTCGCTTTTAAATCTTAGCGAATGCTACCTGCTGTCGTACACCATATAACTGCTTGTTTAGCAAGGTTACAATTTATATGCCATCCAATAAAGCTTGTTTTGGCGCTGTCCCTATTT
This sequence comes from Desmophyllum pertusum, assembly GCA_029204205.1. Classification (NCBI taxonomy): domain Eukaryota; kingdom Metazoa; phylum Cnidaria; class Anthozoa; order Scleractinia; family Caryophylliidae; genus Desmophyllum; species Desmophyllum pertusum. The sequence goes on from MU826378.1 coordinate 82,261, forward strand.
AAGTATTGGTCCATGCTTAAAGTTTGTATATCGAGAGTTTATAGAGAAGTGTATTAAGAGTTGCTTGAGACGCAGCCAAGAGATAGTCGATCGATTGAAAATCGGCTTGCTCCGCGCGCGGGTCTGCTCGGCCTGGAAATTGAAGCAAAGCTGAAAGGAAACAAGCCACATCACTACAGTTTTGACATCCTCAAACGTTTGTCGTTTGCTACTCCAAATAACCCACCATAGTGAACTAAGTTAATTTTGAAGTAAAAACCGTCAAATAAATGACTTTTTCTTCCTCGGTAAGCGAAATGGAAGTGGTGGTCCGCATTAATGTTACGATGAGGATTACGGTTTATCGCACCGCTTATTTCCCGGCCTCAGAAAAACTTTTGGAGTTCAAATCTTTTGTCAGTTTTACTATTTTATCCTTCAAAAGAAATTCGTCTTTGACTTTCATCAATATTCCCGAAATTGCTTCGGCACGAGGTAAGAAATGTTAACGCCATTACAGATGCGCGATATCACGGATCGACGCTCGAGCTACTGAATTTTCTAGTTATCTTTTAGCAGCGATGGAGATAGGTTTCTCGGTAAAATTTGGTCGAATTGCTAGTTGCTTTGACCGGGTTAAATAGCCTTTGGAAGTCGGCCTGCTAGAAGTGCGCGGGACAAATTTCAGAGTTCTTGATCAATGACTCTCACAGTCCCACTTTATACTTCGCTCGTTTGAGATTACAAAATCCATCATCTTTTTCGTCAGTTATCGACGATCGCTATAAAATGGTATAGTATACCTTTCTCAACATCTGGGGTGTTGCCTGCAACGGCCCAATAACGCACCTGGAAGGAGTTTTACACACTTTTTCGAATGTGTATCGCATCTTCCTAAAGGAAATGAGTGAGACGCGAAGGATCTAAGGTTCCCGGGGTTACGTCACAAGCCGCTAAACTCATTCCCAGTCAAAAACGCGGTCGTGAACAAAAATGGAGGCGTTTTTGGGTGACTTTGCCGGGGCACAGAAAATCGAGGATTCAACCAAATCCAAAACAAATTTCGCAATTAAGTTTCAAAATAACAAGTACATTTATTTAAACGAATAAAAATTTGTGTTGTTAGTTGCACTTTCAGCCGCTATGTAAATATATTTGTTTTTATTTTATTTATTTATTATTATTTTATTATTGTTTTTTTATATTTGTGTGTTCCGGGGGTGTTCCGTTGGTGTTCCGGGGTGTTCCGGGGTGTTCCGGGGTGTTCCGGGAGTGTTCCGGGAGTGTTCCTGGTTTTACATACATCCCGAGAAACGTGTACCACGACAAACACTTCTGTTAAACGTTTGTTTCACTGTATCCAATCAGAAAGAGGCTAGTAAAATAGAGGTACGGAATTTGTCGGTCCAAAACTGCTTGAAGTTACAAGCCTCATTGTAGTATTCAAGAGGGAGTCGAAAACTTTGAAGTCCTAAAACTGCACTCGCAACGTCTCATATCGCCGTAAAAAACCGCATCAAAGCAAGCCAAGCATTTTGACTATATTGTTTTAAATATAGACAGTCGTAAATACCGATTTTAGGAAGATTATTGTTCACAATAGCAATTATATTGTACTAAAAAATTCGAATATCGTAGAGACCTGTGACCACACAAACAGATGATGGTAAGCCAGTGGTGAGAGTCTGCATGGTGAGGCGTAGAGGACACAAACAAAATAAATGAATAAACATGCCGTTCAATTTCCTTTGTTTGTGTGTGTCCTCTTAGCCTCGCTGCCAAACTGAATTTTAGATCTTAAGTTCTCGAACGCAGAAGTATGGAGTTGAAAGAAATGATTCTATTATTCCTTTCCATAGTTACCTTATTCCAAGGCTTTCGAGGTGATCAATGCGATCCAAGGCCATGATCAAAGAAAATGAAGGCACGGTAGCGTGCGTTTATCTTGACACGGAGAACAAAAAAAACCATAGGCGTCGGGTACAACATGGAAAACAAGGACGCACTGGCGGTGTTCGAGTCGATTAAAGCTGATTACAACAAGTTTATGAACGGCCCAGTGACCAAACGGGGTGATCCTTGTAACTGTGTTCCTTGCCTCACCAAGAAACAGATCAAGCTGCTGTTGGACATCAGCTTGAAGACGGCAATTGAAGATGCCCGGAGAGTGGTGTCAAGTCAACCTTCGACAGTCTTTGCTGTCCCGTACAGAATGTGATGGTCGACATGGCGTTCAATCTTGGTCGGACAAAATTTTTGAAGTTCAAAACGTTTGCCATGCTTGTGACGAGACAAAACTGGAAGGCGGCTGGCGATGACTTGACGGTATCCAAGTTGTGCCAACAAGTGCCTCGTCGATGTATGGAAAACGCCAAAGTTGTCAGACAGGGATGTGATTGCTCTCAGCCATATCCTCAAGCCTGTGATGCTCAGCGTCCGCCTGTTGTGGCAGCAAGGCACAAGAGACTTGCTGTAAAGGTGAGATGAAAAGAAAATTGAAGGCAGAGCTCTTCCGTTTACTTCCGGAGGGTCCCCAATAGGTTTGGCGGGATGCGGGATTTGGCTTATTTTTGTGGCGATATTCGTGTTGCGAGCTAAAAACAGGAGCGGGAAGCGGGAATTTCAATTACGAGCGGGAGCGGGATTTTGTGTTTTTAAGGGGTCGGGATGCGAGAATCGCAAGGGGAAAAGTAGCGGGATATGGGATTTCAATTTTTACGTGACTGCATGAATTGATCAAGCGCACAAGGCAGACCAGTACAAATGGATCCTTTGTGTATAGCTGTGTCGGGTTTCAATTAATGAATAGGCAAAGGGGGTGTAGTTTGTTTTAAATTTATCAACGAACTAATCAAAACCTAGAATACAAGATAAAGAAAGGCAATGCGATCACTCTAAACGAGTATAACTTCAAGGAACTTACTCAGAGATCAGTGTAGATCGAGATGATAACGGAGTGCGAGCTCAAGTAAACAAACTAATGTACTTCAGTGTTAACTCAGACGAGACTGCCCTTACTAAAAATAGAGGGGTTTTGTACAATAGATTTGAAACGCTTTCAAATTACGGTCTGTTCATTTCCGTCTCAAACAAACAATTGTTTCTGAATATTATCGCAGAAGCCAAGATCATCAGAATTAATCGAACTGTCTGCCACATCAACAATGAGCTCTCAAATTTAAAAAATGTTGCATTGCGATTTTGCACTCCCGAAATAAAAAGATAGATGTACATCCACCAACATTTTCCACAATCAAACTTTGTTTAAGTTTCTATAACAGGAACAACGGAGAAAACTACTCTTGTAAGAGATGTTATTACGAGGACAACTGCACGTAAACAATCTCCTGGGCTTCTAGAAACTTCCAGCTGTCAAATGGCTTGTTCAAGGGTTCAGCGATTTCAAAGAAAATATTCGTTACGGGTCAGAAAATTATTAAAGAAGTTTCGAAGCCAGTCCACGTAGGGATCAAGCAATTATGGAAATGGTTAGAAAACAAGCCTTGCCTCAAAAACTATTTCTGGTGAAATGTATTCACGACAAGCAATTTGTTAGCAAAAGTTAGCAAATGCTAATATTTGTGGGTATTATATAAAATACAAAAATGATTGCTGTCTGACGTTTCGATGATTCTATCATCATTATCAAGGGAAGAGTGAAAATATTTAGTTGAGAAATGAATATAAATTAGTGAAAATAATTGGCATTTTTTGGAGTCTTTAAGTTATGTAAATAACTTAGCGCGGATGGAGTCTGATTGCACGTTTAAAGTTGGTTGCAATTCTTTGATTATGAGCATCTCATAAATAAGACAGTCGAATTTATTTCGGCACTTCTTAAGTACCGAAAAGTTGTTATTCAAATTCGGTTTTGACATTCCGTGATCCTCGTGCATGTGCTTTCCAATTGATGAATTCAGTGAGCCGTGTTCCGCAACGCGTTGATGTAAATGTCGGTTGGTGTAACCAACATAGTCCATATCACATAGACCACATTTAAAATGATACACGACGCATTGCTCGCTGATGAGCTTAGGTTTCGGTTCCCTGGATTTTAGGAGGCTTCCGATTTTGCGGCTTGTAAACACGGGTTGTAAACGTGTTCCAATTTTGCTGCCAAGGTGTTGTAGTTGTTTCTTTGTGTGTTCGGCAGATTTCTGATCCTTGAACGGAATGACGATTTTCTTCGTTTTCACTGTAATGTTTTTTTTTCTCGCTGGATCTACTGTCGGTGGCTTGATTGTTGATGAACCTCTTGATTGTAGAATCAATTAGGTTTGCTGGGTAGTGGAGGTGTGCGAACGTAGTCTTAAGGATTTCGCATTCATCAATAAAGGCTTTCCATGTTGATGATAGTCGATAGGCTCTATTCAGCATTGTTTTTAACAGGCCAGTTTTGTAGCGCTGATCGACGTGGCTATCATAGTGCAGGAAAAGTCCGGTGTTGGTGGGTTTCCTGTAGACACTTGTTTGAAGTGTGGAACCATTCTTCGTGATGTTCATCCCAAGGAAAGGAAGCGTGTTGTCAATGGCTGTTTCCATGGTAAACTTTAGAGAGGGATGTTTAGAGTTTAAGACGTCCGAAAAAGCAGCCGCCGCTGGGAGACCAGGCATGATTGCGAGTGTATCATCAACATATCGTTTGTAATAGTTGGGCATTTCACCGTCCTCTAGTAGCTTCTCCTCTAAGGAACACATAAATGTGTTTGCTAGTAAGGGTCCCAGAGGGGACCCCATGGCCACGCCGTCAGTTTGCTCATATAATTCACCGTAGAATTGAAAAAGCTGGTCCCTTACGGCTACTTCCAGGAGTTCAACTAGTTGTTCTTTCTTTAGTTGTAGGCCGTGAGTCTTGTTGAACCAGTCGTTAGTGAAGGCTTTGTTTGCTAAGATCTGGATGGTTTCGTTAACAGGTATATTCGTGAAGAGTGCGGTGACATCATAGGAGACCAGAATATCTTCTTCGTTGATAGGTGTCTGTTGGATTTCGTCAGTAAATTGAAAGATATCGTCGATAGTGTGTTCATTAGTGGAGAGAGGCTTCAGTTTTTCATCAAGCCATTTAGCAAGCTGAAAATTTTATGTACCGGTAGCTGACAAGATCGGTCGCATAGATAACACTCTCTTGTGTGTCTTAGGAAGGCCATATAGGTGTGCTAATCTTGAAAGTTTTATGCAGAGAGAATCTGCGGTCGGTTTTGGCAGAATCTTACGTACCACACAATCCAGATGTCGCTCCTTGTCCAAAAGCGGATGATAATGCTTAGGTGGTCGACCTATACACTTGGGTCGCTCCATGGTGCGATGAGTAAATTTCGTCTCGTCATCAATGGAGGCTTCTTTCAAGAGGCGCGTGTAGTCAGACTTATCCATAACGACAACTCCATCACCCTTGTCCGGTTTCGTGACGACGATGTCATCTCGATTTCTAAGTTGGTTTACGGCTCGAAGAAGAGCTTTCTGCGCTGGGGAGGACTTCTTCTCGATGTAATTTAGTGCTATGGAGCGCAGGGTTGCTGATGCTAACTCCTTTTTTGTCATCATTCAAGCGTGGTTCCAATTTCCAGTACGCTTTCTCGAAGCTGGCTTTTACATCTCTAGCTGACACTTTTTGGGGAAGGGCAAATTTTAGACCTCTGCAGATAACCAGTTTTTGAAAGAAAGACAGATCGCAAGATCTGAGCAATCTCAAGATCCAGATCAGAGAAATCTACAGTGAAATTCGTGAATGTTGCTCAACATTCTGTTACATGTGCATCCTAAAGGTGATTACAGAGCTACGAAAGGATCAATACGACCAAATGATGGAACAGCATACAAAGAAGATATCGCGTATGCTTTCAAAGCAACTAGATGTTGATCAGCATACAGCTGTTTCGAGAAAGGTTGTCGGAAAAAGCGCACGCGACAATCCCGAAAGGTAATCTGGGATATGATCAGCAAGGTACGTTCCTGACACTGTAGCTGTCAAACCTACTTTTGTTGCTTTCTTTTAGCACTCGCAAACATACGTCCATGGCGTCTCTTGCCATTTTCTCAGATTTCCCTGAAATGCTGAAGTCAAGGAACCGTGAACTTAAAACTACCCACAATACCTTTCGGGATTGTCGCGTGCGCTTTTTTCCGACAACCTTTCTCGAAACAGCTGTATACACAACATCTCATCTGGGAGACCAGGCATGATTGCGAGTGTATCATCAACATATCGTTTGTAATAGTTGGGCATTTCACCGTCCTCTAGTAGCTTCTCCTCTAAGGAACACATAAATGTGTTTGCTAGTAAGGGTCCCAGAGGGGGACCCCATGGCCACGCCGTCAGTTTGCTCATATAATTCACCGTAGAATTGAAAAAGCTGGTCCCTTACGGCTACTTCCAGGAGTTCAACTAGTTGTTCTTTCTTTAGTTGTAGGCCGTGAGTCTTGTTGAACCAGTCGTTAGTGAAGGCTTTGTTTGCTAAGATCTGGATGGTTTCGTTTAACAGGTATATTCGTGAAGAGTGCGGTGACATCATAGGAGACCAGAATATCTTCTTCGTTGATAGGTGTCTGTTGGATTTCGTCAGTAAATTGAAAGATATCGTCGATAGTGTGTTCATTAGTGGAGAGAGGCTTCAGTTTTTCATCAAGCCATTTAGCAAGCTGAAAATTTTATGTACCGGTAGCTGACAAGATCGGTCGCATAGATAACACTCTCTTGTGTGTCTTAGGAAGGGCCATATAGGTGTGCTAATCTTGAAAGTTTTATGCAGAGAGAATCTAGCGGTCGGTTTTGGCAGAATCTTACGTACCACACAATCCAGTATGTCGCTCCTTGTCCAAAAGCGATGATAATGCTTAGGTGGTCGACCTATACACTTGGGTCGCTCCATGGTGCGAATGAGTAAATTTCGTCTCGTCATCAATGGAGGCTTCTTTCAAGAGGCGCGTGTAGTCAGACTTATCCATAACGACAACTCCATCACCCTTGTCCGGTTTCGTGACGACGATGTCATCTCGATTTCTAAGTTGGTTTACGGCTCGAAGAAGAGCTTTCTGCGCTGGGGAGGACTTCTTCTCGATGTAATTTAGTGCTATGGAGCCGCAGGGTTGCTGATGCTAACTCCTTTTTGTCATCATTCAAGCGTGGTTCCAATTTCCAGTACGCTTTTCTCGAAGCTGGCTTTTACATCTCTAGCTGACACTTTTTGGGGAAGGGCAAATTTTAGACCTCTGCAGATAACCAGTTTTTGAAAGAAAGACAGATCGCAAGATCTGAGCAATCTCAAGATCCAGATCAGAGAAATCTACAGTGAAATTCGTGAATGTTGCTCAACATTCTGTTACATGTGCATCCTAAAGGTGATTACAGAGCTACGAAAGGATCAATACGACCAAATGATGGAACAGCATACAAAGAAGATATCGCGTATGCTTTCAAAGCAACTAGATGTTGATCAGCATACAGCTGTTTCGAGAAAGGTTGTCGGAAAAAAGCGCACGCGACAATCCCGAAAGGTAATCTGGGATATGATCAGCAAGGTACGTTCCTGACACTGTAGCTGTCAAACCTACTTTTGTTGCTTTCTTTTAGCACTCGCAAACATACGTCCATGGCGTCTCTTGCCATTTTCTCAGATTTCCCTTGAAATGCTGAAGTCAAGGAACCGTGAACTTAAAACTACCCACAATACCTTTCGGGATTGTCGCGTGCGCTTTTTTCCGACAACCTTTCTCGAAACAGCTGTATACACAACATCTCATCTTGCGATCTGTCTTTCTTTCAAAAACTGGTTATCTGCAGAGGTACTAAAATTTGCCGCTTCCCCAAAAAGTGTCAGCTAGAGATGTAAAAGCCAGCTTCGAGAAAGCGAACTGGAAATTGGAACCACGCTTGAATGATGACAAAAAGGAGTTAGCATCAGCAACCCTGCGCTTCCATAGCACTAAATTACATCGAGAAGAAGTCCTCCCCAGCGCAGAAAGCTCTTCTTCGAGCCGTAAACCAACTTAGAAATCGAGATGACATCGTCGTCACGAAACCGGACAAGGGTGATGGAGTTGTCGTTATGGATAAGTCTGACTACACGCGCCTCTTGAAAGAAGCCTCCATTGATGACGATACGAAATTTACTCATCGCACCATGGAGCGACCCAAGTGTAAAGGCCGACCACCTAAACATTATCATCTTTTGGACAAGGAGCGACATCTGGATTGTGTGGTACGTAAGATTCTGCCAAAACCGACCGCAGATTCTCTCTGCACAAAACGTTCAAGATTAGCACACCTATATGGCCTTCCTAAGACACACAAGAGAGTGTTATCTATGCGACCGATCTTGTCAGCTACCGGTACATAAAATTTTCAGCTTGCTAAATGGCTTGATGAAAAACTGAAGCCTCTCTCCACTAATGAACACACTATCGACGATATCTTTCAATTTACTGACGAAATCCAACAGACACCTATCAACGAAGAAGATATTCTGGTCTCCTATGATGTCACCGCACTCTTCACGAATATACCTGTTAACGAAACCATCCAGATCTTAGCAAACAAAGCCTTCACTAATAACCTGAGTATCAGGCGAAATTTTTCCGCGCTCTCTTTTACTCTTCGTCTTTACGTGGTCGCGCCTGAAAAATTAACGCCTGACACAATTCCTTAACGAAATGCCTTCCGCCCCCTTTTCGTGATGGATTGACATTGATTGACATGACTTCTAAATAGCCAATCAAAATTACTTCCGATACGCGATACTCGCGAGAATGCCGGATTTCCACGCGTGGAACGAAACAGCTTTGGACGCCATTTTTGTTGTGAATGTTTCGTCGTTTGTGTAAGCAAATTGGGGTGTTTTTCGAAGAGAAAACGTTTGAAATCAAAATCTTCCCAGTATTCATATCTACATGGGAGATTTCACCATTCGAATAAGGAAGGACTATTAGATATTCTGCGAATAAACAACACGGTAAGCGAAGGAATTATTTAAGCTTAAATGTGTTCGATCGATCATTTTATAAAAGTCGACCAGGTAAACTTGTTTATAAGCTTAATATTTTTTTATCATCGACTATAGCGTGACGGCATGCGAATTTAAAAGCTTATTTTAAATTTTATATTACTGACATTGGCTACTTTTCATCTGATCAGTGATGTTTATTATAGTCAGTGAAAAGTCAGGCAACCACGGTTTGCTAAATTGTCATGTTATTAAAATACGTTTAATAAGCTTACAACATTTATGAGGTTCATGTATGCCGTCGCTTTAAATTGTACTAACTTTGTGCGAATGACAACTTGCAATTGAGGATCGAAGTTCAAAGGCGTTCTGTTATGCGTACAATCAACAGTTTTAAGCTAATATAAGTAGAAGACTGCTTCCATGCAGTTGAACGATCGCGATCGAGTCATGTTTATAATTATTGTGGTAATTTTATTATAACGCAAATACAAAATAAACTCACTTGAATAAAATATATACTGTTTTCTGTCCTTTGTCCCAAATAGCGGCTTCCAGACCATTCTCCCAAAGTCAAAAATACGAAGAGTTTTCTGCTCTTTCCAACACTCTTTCCAACATGGTGGATTTCGCTTGACTCTCCACGCAACGCGCGTTGCTTTTACTTCCGGCGAAGTCTATTGTTGAATCAGCCAATCAGATTCATTAAAATCACGTCCAAAATCTGGACGTGATTTGTAATTGGCAGACAATCTTTAGAAGAATTGTGTCAGGCCCATTTTTAGCGTGAGACCCGTAAAGAGAATGTAAGGAGCGCGGAAAATTGGCCTGATCGCAGGTTATTTCTCAACTAAAAATTTTCACTCTTCCCTGATAATGATGATAGAATCATCGAAACGTCGGACAGCAATAATTTTTGTATTTCTACTAAAATGCTTTAGCAAACCTTTAGTCATTATATAAAAACCAACGGAAACTCGATTGAAATTTGTTTCTCAGTCAAGATAAAACGCAAGTATAGAAAATATTTGAAGGATAATAAACAAAATATTAAACCTCCTTTTGGCTTCAAAATATATTCACTGATAATTGTCCTTAGACATTATATGTTCCTTGAAGCTCACAGTTTTCGCAATGGAATATTTAAAATATTATCACAGACTTCTGTCTATTCCACCATACCTGCGGTTTCGGTATTCTGGCGATTTTTGACACGGTATTACGGGTTTTTCGAGCGTATTTGTATGGACGGGGAAAACGCTACGAAAACGATGGTGTGGATGAGGAGCTTTTGATGCGTTTTCGATGAAAACGGAGCGTTTCGAAACTGAGCGTTATGAAAACGGGTACGTGTGGACGGGGCCAAAGTCAACCTCGTCCTCAGAGCCCACGATTCTTTTGGATGCTTCTAAAGGATCGCGGGCTCGCGGGACGAGATTGGGCCTAAGTCTGGACGGAGCCTAAGTCTTTTATGTGATGTTTATTTTAATAATAACACAGAAACTTGTTTAAAATTTTGGGCGGGATCGGGATTTCGACGAAAAGAAGGGCGGGATCGCGGGATTAACAAGAAAAAATAGGCGGGAAGGCGGGATCTGGGAACCCTATTGTGGACCCTCCTTCCGCGCTTTTATTTCCAAAAGTAACCAACTTCTAATATCTCCTTACGATATCAATGCATTGTCAAGCTGACAGGTGATGAGAATAAGGAAACTCATCAATTAGCTATAGAGAGGGGTTGTATTGATGTACCACCAAATTCTCAGAACTAACCTTTAACTTATGGTCATCAGTAAGGTGGAGTGTTTTTGCTGCCTCGTACCCAGGCGCCGCTTTACGCGAGAGCTGTTGATCCATTCTCGTCCCCACAGCCCTTTCGCGTCTCTTAGCCGGTGGGGCCTAGGCACGAGAAATGAACGGCCCTTTGATCCCGGAAGCTAAATCCCGATTCTGTTTTGGGGGGACTGAATTGTGTTTGACTGAAATTAAGATCCAGACCTGTCTTTGCATAGTAAACTTCGAGGAATCCATAGAAGTCAGTTCTATAGACTGAATAAAACCCCAGCTGATTTTGTTTGGTTTGTGGTTCAGTTTTGCATCGTAATAATAATAATAATATAAAGCTGGTTAACAGCTCAACGTCCAATAGAAAGCGAAATTGCACCAATGAAAAACGAAGCTAAGTCAGCTAAACTGAAAGAGACTGCTAACCATCCTGGAGGCATCTCGTCCCCAAAGCCAGGCGCAGGCGGATTTTATTTTTAATGTCGTGACGCTGACCAAAAGAAACAAAGGTTCTGGGGATGAGAATTTCCTGAGGGAAGGGAGGAGGGGTGATTACCATATAAAATTGAATGCCAAGTTCCTCATCAAATGGTTGGCAGCGAATTTTAAATGACCAGATCAGCTGTTCTTATTCGTTAATGAATACATAGCGCGTTTTCTACATGGTAGAGAATAACAAATAACACCAGCTTCTCCTTCAGGTACCATGACGTTCAAGCCGGGGAAAACCTTTGATGAGCAGTTGTGTTGCCCCCCATCCGGAAGCGACCTGTTGTGAGCACAACAAATGCTGTCCCACAGCTCACAGTTTGTTGCCCACCACCGCCCGCGTGCCTACTTACTGCTGTCTTGTGGATCACCCAGAGTGTAAAGATGGGCAATGCTACAGAGCAAGTGATGGGCACGTGATCGAAGGAACGCCTTCCGCTAAGGAATGCCTTTCCCCTGCCCATGCTCGTGAATATAGCGTTTTCAGTCGCGTAAAACACCGATATGACAAAATATTTTTGTTTGTTCACTGAACGCACTAACAAAACATTTCGGGCCGTAGGTAAAGGACACCATAGTTGTAACCATACCAAGTTATCATAGAGAAAGGAACATTTTAGAAAGGCGTGTATGTGACTGCAGGAATTCGTGATATTGGGGTATCATTTTATTATGTTCTGTACGTACGTGAAAAGCAGTCAGTCAGCAGTTATTTCACAAACTTTCTACGATATATTGCAAATCTGATTGGTTTTCTCATCGTTGGCTATTCGCTGTAGACCTCCACCGCGGTCAAACGTCAAAAAAATAAACTACGCCGACAAACCTCATCATTACACCATGTTTTAACACGTCTAACTTTTTTGGTAAACGTCCAAAAAAATGGTAAATCAACAGAATGCTGGAAATATACTGAACTTTCTGTTTGAAAAGTCTAAACTTTTCCTTTTACCTACTTTTGTTTCCTTTCGCAAATTACTATCAAGGTTTTGATTTTGTTTGCAATGGTTTAACTTCAAAATTTTGCGCGGGAAATTGGCGCGCGGGCAACCAGAACTTACGCCTTTGCGCATGCTCGAGCGTTTGACCGCGGTGACTGGTGAACTGTAGACCACGATCGTGTGCTCTGGCCTTGAAATGGAAAATAGTTGTAAGTTTCTTTTTGGATTTAAAGTTGTAGGTTTCTGACCATAGTATCTAGCGATAGTCAACTGGGCCGTTGGTTATTGCCAGGAGCATATCACCCTGGAGCCTTTCTTAAGGTCCCTAGTAATTCTAAAAATAGCTCAAGGTGTAACTACGCCGTGTCATAGACCCAATAAGGGAGATAGAGGCTCCGGGGTGATATGCTAGCAAGAGAGGATCAGAGGATCAGATCATTATCCTCTCTTGCTTATAGTTAACTCGGGCTTGTAGTCTAACTGTTGCTTAGCGTCTTTAGATATGGCTGGTTCCACAAGTTAAGTCATTGTTTTAGAACTGGCCAATCTTTATATATGTGATAAAGTCCAGTTACTGTTTTTAGAAATGGCGGGTCGTGACAAGGCTTGGTATTATATCGATCGGGCTTTGACTTGCATGTGCGTGAAAATAGTCCAGCCATTGTTAGACTGCGAGCAATCTCTATTTTTCTTCCAAAACTGAGCGGAATGAAGTAAACACTCGCACCCAGCTGCCGCTCACCAATTTCGTGTTCGTTCAGTTTCGAAAAAACTAAAAAATGCAAACTGCTCGCAGTGCAAGTGACTGTCTTCAGACTGGCTCGTACCCAGGCGTCATTATAATCCCGTCGGTCGAAAATGCACGGGAAGCACGGGGATAGATGGGAACGAAGATAACTTTCAAAGAATAACGGGCAGATTACTTAAAGGAGAAGGTCACTCCAGAAAGCGCATTTTTTTTTCTAAGTGTAGATCGGTTCATGGCTGAAATGGAGATTACACGCCGGGGACTCTCTAACCACGACTAGGTGGAAGCTAAATTGAATTATTACAACATGGACTACTCGCTGTTCACGTGGACCGCATTTAGAAGCTCATAGAAGTGGTGTATAATAATTGTGGCTAGGGTTTAGACTACGGTGTCTTACTGAAAACGCTGGCTAAACTTTTTTAATTAACAAGCCCAAAATGTTTGGGTTGAATCAGTCAGTTTAAACAAGGTTGAGACAGGATTTAACGAAATGTATTAACGTCCTTTACAGTAAACCCTGTTTAGAAGGTGTATAACACTGACTAAAAAAAACAATTAGCTACTTAGACTGACCTGCTTATAAATAAATTTAGACCTCATTAATTATCTTAAACCACGGCCTTACTTAGACTTCGTTTAAATATTTGGCCCTTTAAGGTGATTCCTCAATCTCGTTTCCCAGAGTCCTCGTTACCCTTCTCCAGCGGTGGAGTGGCCAACAAGGAGCTTTTTGGGAAGCGATCCGCCATGACAGGATTCTTGGACTTCCGGTTCTACTGCGCATGTGTTCGACCCCATGTTTCAACTAACGTACGCCTAGATTCTTGGGCTTCCGGTCCGGTCTTACTACGCAAGTCAGGCGGATCACTCTATCCCAGAGGTCCTTGTTGGCCGCTCCACCGCTGGACAAGGTTAACGAGGACTCTGGGAACGAGATTGGGTGATTCCTTGGTATTGCTATTGGCACTGCGCATCCTTTCTGCGCATAATTTCGCGCGTAATTTGCGTGCGCATATTAAAAAAATGGCGGCGTTTTCATTGTGGCTATCGGGCTCGCCAGAGAGGTAAATGATCGTTTTCTCGTTAATGAGCGTGGTGACCTACCCTTTAGTCTAGTAATCATCTTATTTCCTAGTGCAGAAAAATTAATAATCACTGGAAACGCGAAAATCCGTATTTTTGGTTGATTATATCTCTTTCGCGGGATTGATGATCTATTCTCTTTTTATTCTATATTTTGAAATACCTTAATTTGGTGCAGTCACGCGATGCAGACATTTACACGACGCGATATTTGTTTGGAAGCAACAACTGACCCCGGTTGGGGGGGGGGGGGGAGGGGTACTCAAAAAAGTTTTATACGGGGAGGCTCCGGCCAGAGGTTCAACCCCTTACCCTTTAATATACCATTTTTTTACAGAAAAGGTACCCCTTTCATATACCTTCCATGGAAAATGGTACCCCTTTCATATACCTTCCATATAAATTATGAAAATGGTACCCCTTTCATATACCTTCCATATAAATTATGAAAATGGTACCCCTTTCACATAACTACCGTAGAAACACTGCATCCCTTTGCTATACCCCTGGAATGAACTTAATGAACAATATATATCCCCAGAAGGAAGTGGAAGGAAGCTGTCTTACGATGGCTAAGAACTTCAAACCTGCAGTCCACCTCATACCTAAATGACAGTTTTCCCTACCCTTTTCTATACTCCAACTCGTGAAATCCCTACCCTTTTCTATACTCCAACTCGTGAAATTCCTACCCTTTTCTATACTCCAACTCGTGAAATCCCTACCCTTTTATATACCTCCAGTCTGAAAAGGTACCCCTTTCGGGCGGAGCCTCCCCGTATAGTCTATTATAGAGAATACCCCCCCCCCCCCCCCCCCCGGCAACTGACCCTAGCTGTTATACCACAAATGACGTGATTTATTATTCATAATTATACTTTTATTAACTGGGCAATGGTGTACGAATTCAATAATATTTACAAGGAGTTTGGCACCGAAGTTTGATGGTGGATTTGAAGCTATAGACCGCGAAGGATCCAATAAACGGAATTGGATCGAGAAGGGTCTACTGGATAACTGTGGACCGCAAAGGATCCAGTAAACGGGATGGATAGAGAAGGGTCAAGTGGAGAAATATAGACCGAGAAAGATCCAATAAACTGGAATAGATCTCTCAAACTCATTAATAATTCATGAGCTAATTAACCTATGAGAAGCCACGCATTTCGTCACGTGTATGAGGTTTGATACCCGGTGAAGACCGTTTGTCACGTGCATGAACATCACTAATAATTCATGAGGTTATCAGCCAATGACGGGAAAGTATTTCGTCACATGCATGAATCTTGATACCCAATGAAAACCCATATCCAAATCACTAGTGATTTGGATATGCGTTTTTATTGGATATCTAGATTATATTCTTGTGGCATTTATATGACTTAGACTTAAACTAAATAATTATCATAGAAGCATTTTTCAAAGAAAAAATAATTCAATGTTTTACCAGCTGGAGTCGAACCCGTGACCTTCCGCACAGCAGTCGGACGCTCTACCATTGAGCTACAAGATACTTGAATGACTTAGGGCATTAAAGTAGATTATCATCATGCTCGAAATGCAAAATAACAAATTTTCACTCATTTACATTTGCAAAACAATATTTCATTACTACTATTCAGAGCTTACGTTTGGTAACCGAAAATTAAGAACTGGAAAACAAAGCGGGTCAACTACTACTAACTAGTGCTTTTTTAAAGCTTTTGTTTGAGAAGCTATTTCAAAAACTCGTGCTTCGTGTTTCATCACGATTTCCAAACATTCGAAAACAATAAAAGCACTCGGCCTACGGCCTTGTGCTTTCATCTGTTTTCTCGTTTTTGAAATAGTACTTGATATCCACATCACTAGTGATGTGGATATCAAGATCACTAGTGATCTGTCATTTAATTGGATACCAAGAATCATGCACGTGACAAACGTTCCCGCTACATGGTCTTCACTGGGGAGAAGAACGAAGGCGTCGCCGTCCCACTCCCCAGTCTCGTCCTTTTCTTTTTACCCCATCCTTACCGCGGAGGAGCCATAGGCTACGACGATATTCACGTTTACGGTATGTTTCTCACAATCACAGAGCCAGAGATGTCATGGCAGTCACGTGATTGACCTCATGGTGAACAACTGGCATGGGTGGCCGCGTGGGGTAGTTAGAACAGCCCTGTGAGTTCGTTTTCCTTTAATTTTCTTGAAGATTTATGATTTTAAAAAGGTGAACCTCCAGTCATTGCCATCAGTTGCATAAATTGTATTTTTGATCACTATATATCCAACACCCCCTCCCCCGCACAACTTCCCACTAATTATATTTTTATATTCGGAGATGGGATCATTTCTTTTTCTTTCTTGTTTAGCATTTAATTATAATTTATTTGTTTATTTTTTCATTATATTTTCATGTTCCGGAATGTTCCATGTTCCTGCTTTTATCGACCGCCTGGTGCAAAACCTTTCATATTGAAATTCTGTATTTATCTCTGTAGCACGTGTTTGGTTTTCATTGTCTAAATGACCCCGGTTGCAGTAGTGTTAGACTATTTCCTGCTAAGTAAGTCCTATTCAAATGTTTTTCAAGCTGAATTTCACGGAGAGAAGAACACAACTAGTTATGTTTGTTAGAGTGATTTCATTTAACCCGTGAAACAATATCTAACAGTTAGTGCTAAATATAGTCAAAACTAAACAAAAGAAAACAGTGGAATTAGTGTCTAATAGTATCTAATAGTGTAATAACTATTTCACGGGTTTAGTGAAATCACTCCATCATCATCCTGGCTCAATATATCATTTAGAAATTGATCCAACGAACAAACTAATAGAGTGATTTCACTAAACCCGTGAAACAACATCTAACAGTTAATGGTTTTAACCATTAATTTTGACTATTTAGCATTAAAATGCTAAATAGTCAAAACTAAACAAAGAAAACAATGGAATTAGCGTGTAATAGTTAACAAATAAAGAAGCCAAAACCATGTATTATACTGTCATAAAACACGACGGAAATTTGAGAACACGAGAGAAATTTAGAATACACGAGCCGCAGGCGAGTGTTTTCTATATTTCTCAAGTGTTCTCAAATTCCCGGAGTGTTTTATGACAGTATAATACATGGTTTTGGCTTCTTTATCTGCTTTAAAATATAGATTTTACGCGCGCGAAATGATAAAACACGCTTTTCTATGCTTTATACTCTGATAAAACATGGTTTTTAACCAATCAGAGCGCGCGAAGTTTTCAGTTTATATTTTAATATCTAATAATAGTGTGGTAACTATTTCACGGGTTTAGTGAAATCAATCTATCACGAGAAAGAGCATATACAATTTAGTTACATGCCAAGTTCGAAAGGGAAACGCTGGATGAAAATTACAGTTAAAAAAGTTGCAAAATATAGTCATTCAAACGTCTCTACATTTGACATTTTTAAGAGAAAATATCTCGTTCAATAGAGTGATTTTATTTGAACCATGAAATAGTGACTACACTATTAGACACTTATTCCATTGTTTTCTTTTGTTTAGTTTTGACTATTTAGCACCATAGTTAGCACTAACTGTTAGATGTTGTTTCACGGTTTAAATAAAATCACTCTATTCAACTAGCCTCCTCCGCAGGCAACTCCCCGGGGTCTGGGGCAAGAAAGGGGCAAAAGCCCACTCAGTCACATTTTTGTCCTCCGTACCAGTCTCTCACTCGTGCCTTTATGTAAGAGTTGCCTGCGGAGGAGGCTACTATTCAACATGCTCCTCTCATTTTGGCCAGTTACTTAATGGCACAGTCGCTGTCAATTTATTGCATTGTTAAATTTGACGGCCTAAATTTAATTTTCGTAATTTTTTGTTTGCTAATGAGGACATAAAAAAGGTCAATGTGAACAAAAATTGCATTATTATATCGCTTTTATTAACTGTCAGAAGTGTTCAGTTTCTACAGCATGTATATAGCTTTACTTTCCAGTCTAGCGAACTGTTTTATGTTTATTTTTCTACATGTTCTATTTGCCTTAGTAGGCTTCTACTAAACTATCAATAAGTTTTGTAAACATTATTGTTAACTACTTTCATTACTCTTATCTTTAAAAGGTTTTGCTATTTTCAACACTTAATAAAAAAAATACAATTTCTTAAATATACATCTACTTCTTACTGCATCATTGATGTACAACATGGAGTTGAACCTCGACACAGCAGTCACTCTTAGAACCTAATACCCGGCTGCTAGGTAGTTTTTTGTGTGAACTCTCATATGCACACAGCCTCTGAAAAAGGCCTGGAGAGAGTGTCCACGCATACAGGGCTTCACTCGTGAATATCGCTCAATATCGGCGCTGCAAAGATCCTACTCGCTTTCTGCTTTCTTTTAAGAGACAATCTAGAACAGTAGAAGTCAAAACTTTTTACATCCCAAATTCAAATTTGACAGAAGCAAAGCCGAAAAAATCCGAGCGTACACTCTCGTAAGCGGACAGTTCTACTTTATACGGCTGTCTTGACAAAACTCCGACAGTACGAGAAAATTATGACACTACAAAAGGAGAATTTATGACCTAAGGGTCACATTCTGTGACTTTTACATGAACAAGCCAAACATGGCCAACATACACAGAGTACCTCAATACCAAATCTTACAACAACAAATTATTATTAATAATAAAAATATTTACAACTTCAACGCAATGTTGCTAGCTAGTTTCATGTATCTACAATCCAAGTTCTACAGTCTTGTAGCTGGCCTTTACAACTACCGTATTATCTTCAGCTGAAAGTAATCTGAGTAACAAGCAATACAGTCAAATTATAGATCGGAATGTTCCGAAAGTCTTGGGCCCTTCCTGAAGGGGTTGGTGAAAGATCTGTTGGACTTCTTCTTTCTGTCCCAGGTTCCTAAAGGAAATTCAAAAGCAAAATAAATGTTAAAACAACATATCAAAGTTAATCTGAACTTTGTTTTTGTTTCTTTTTTTCTTTTTTAAATTTTGTGCTGCTTGTTTTTAATTGGGCCTATAAATTAAAGTGGTATCATTACCGCTTTACATACATACATACAACTTTATTTGATAACGCGGGTTAAAAATAAGGCAGCTAAATAAAAAGCTGATTACAATTAAACTACAAGAAAAGAAAAGAAAAATTTAAAAACAAAACTACTAAAATAATATTAAGTTAATAGTATGGTACAATAAAAATGTATAAGGGCCTCCACAGACGAGAGAGATAGTTGTCGATCATAAAACGTTCTCGATAACAAAAAAGCCAGTGTGTGAAGCTAGTTGTCGATAACTAAGGGCCTTAGTTATCGATAACTACCTTCACACACTGGATTTTCTTGTTATCAACAACGTTTTATGATCGACAACTAAATTTAAAAATAGTTGTCGACAACTATCTCTCTAGTCTGTGGAGGCCCTAAAATAAGTAAATAATAAACCTAACTAATATAATAATGTATAACTAATGTATGGAAATATAATGTAGTTCAAGTTAAAAAATATATAATAAAAATCAAGTTAAAAATAATAAAAGTCAGCGTCCGTATTTGTCTGCTAGCGTTTCTCCTTGTTGATAATCAAATCCCTGAGTTCCCATGGAAAACAAACAGCCAACCTTTGTGACCATTAGGATCGCTATGCAACTCTTCTCACAAAGTGTTTTGTATTAACCCAATTAACGGCTGCTAAGGAATATTAACCAGAGTGGAAATAGTTTCTTTCTTAGGATAGTAATTAATTTTTGGATGTCATTTTGAAATCCCAATCAAGTGCTGATAAAATGATAATGAATGCCAGACATAAGATTGTGGGATTTTCAGAGGTTACAAAGTCTGCACGCGGACCAAAATGCCCCCAAAAGCTGGTCAGGAGCTTAACTCAGTTTTCGTAGCATTCCTACTCCCCCTGGATGGGATGCTAGTCCATCACAGGTAAACCCCACCCCACCCCCCCCCCCCCCCCCCCCAGTATTTGTAAGGTTGCTCTATGAACAGTTTACTGGTATCCATATACTCCTGGGTGAAGAGAGGCATTGAGCATTTCCCCGACCAGCGCTCAAACCTGAACCATGTGATTCAGAGTGGACGCACTAACCATAATGCCACTATGCCTCCCTGCCAATCAGAGCACACATGTCAATATGAACTGGTTTCAACAAAATACACACCTTCAAGAGTGGAGAGACTGAGTCGTTCCATTCTACAACTAATCTTGCCTCCTGTTCAAGAAAATAAAATTTTTTATGAAGTTATTGCAAACACTACAAAACACTTGTAATTAAATTCTGACTTCTAACTTGGTTCAAGATCAGTCACGAAATATATAGCAACACTGTCTTGAGGAATTATATAAATTATTATAAAAATTGTGATCGTATAACGCACGCTCTGATTGGTTGCGTAACCATTTTAGATCAGATTATGAAAACACGGTATGACATCACATAACATTTTGTAGGGTTTTTTATTTATTTATTTTATTAACATTTTGTAGGCTTTATTTTATAAAAGAAATAGAAAATAGCCGCTTTTTGCTCACAAATTATACTACTTTATGCAAACACATGAGGGAGTTTGGGAGAATTAGAAAGTTATTACCAGTATGTACAAACCCTCGCCTGTGGCTCAGATTCACATAATAAACATTTGAATTCTCCTTAACTCCCTCTTGTGTTTGTATCAGGCTATGTTAGCATGCGGGTCAATTTCTATTTGTTAATTTCAATAACATTTAGACAGGCGCAACTACATGCAAGAGAGTTCACTCATTGTGATAATATGATTTGGCCTCTGCCTAGTGGTGGAGTCCTGTTTCAGCCTTAATCCAGGTCTAACTTAGGCTTTGTTTCAATAATCGCCCCTACATCTCGCGTACATCAAAGGCAGCAAAACTGTTCATATTGTACAGTATACATCAACATTCTATTTTTTTCTATAACTACTGTAGAACCGTAAGCATTCGTACACTAATAAGCATTCGTACACTAAATTGGCAGACTGCTAACTCGCGGTTAGTCCAAATTTATTAGTAACTCCATAACGAATACGCAAGCGCGGTTAACACAGTAAGTCAACCAGTTACCTACAAAATAAACTGTCACTACTTAATTTTACAGATAAATCCACATAAATTTTTCTTTGGAACAATATTCTACAAATTACTACATTTTTGTCTTGTTTATATGGTTGTATGGAAAGCAACAGAAATATAATATATAATGATATTTGCAAAGTGTAATGGCTAAGTTGGTGTTGTATCTTACCTCGTCTATCACACTGGAAATTTCTGTTGATGTGCAACAAAGAAGAAAGACAGTCAGTGTTAAAAGGGACAGCTAACAAAACCTTATATGTAATACATGAAGTGATTAGGTGTATTGCTACTCCCCCTGGACAGGATACAAGTACATCTGGTACCTCCCAGCACTTAAATCACTTAAATCTTTATGGCGTATATCCCCAGTCATACAAACGTCTCTAAATTTTCCACTTTTCAACTTCCGTTTTCTCAACTCAGGTAGAACCTAACCTAACAAAACGTTGTACGATTACCAAACAAGAGGAGAAAGGTCTATTATTTCAGTTCCAATGGTGAAGATTTAAATGATATTATTTTTTGTAAAGCGCACAAGTCACAACTCAGATACCTGGTAAATCATACAGAGACTTTCAAGAAAAATAAAATTAATTCTACTCTAGTGCTAAACAAAATATTTACCACTGGGTTTGTTTACACATGTACATGTACCGGGGTATGTACAAAAACATGTACTGTATATCACAAATGCAATGTACTTGCAGATACCTCATGTATGAAAAAATATATGCATAAGGTATCAAATGGGTGCCTGGAAAAAAACCCTAAGTGACTTATGGGAAATTTTGAGATAAGCAGCATAAAATACCACACATCTGGTTTTAACCATTGTCTAAGAAAAACGCGAACATTTATGGCAATATTCTTGAATAATAGCACAAAATTATAATCCAAAATTCAAAATAAAATAAAATTCAATCAAGAAACCAACCAAGTCACTTAGGACTTTCTTCCACACACCTGCTTCAAATATGGAACTACACGAATTGTACATATCATATTTTCTATCTTCAGTTGCTGTGATGGGCTACTGTACTGTTCGTAATTGGTAAATGTGATTATTCCAATCGTCTATCATCATAGGTATGCAATGCGTGCATATTGCTATGAACGAATTCCATGCCTTGCGGTGCTAGATAATCCTTAAGAGACAGTTCAACTGTCTATCTTCTTGTTATCACTTACCCTTCAGGGTCATCACAAAGAACACATGATTGAACCATGGCATCCATCATTTCTGCCTGAAACAATACATAAATAAAAAATATAGTCAAACCTCAACTAACAGACACCTCCCATAGGCGGACACTTAGTCATGTACCCAACTACATAGAAACACTCAGGGTTCTCCTTTTCAAACAGAGTTGGTGTAGACGGCGGACAAATCAACAAAAACATTTTGAGAAACCCAAGGATTGTTTTGCAGTGGAAACTAAAGTTGCAGGCGAAGGACATGTTCACAGGTGGCGAAAATTGCCTGTCACCTGCAGAAAAGGAAAACCCTGAACACTACATTTTTAACCTCCCATAAGCTTACACTACTGTACACTGTATATTATTATACCACAACATGCAGAACTACAGGTTCTACAGCTTGACCAATAAACACTGAGTGTAAGATATAAGAATTTTCAATGATTTACCTGCTTAGAGAAGATCTGCAGCCTTGTTGCTTCAGTTGGTTCACTGCTACCTTCAGGAGGATCAAACTCCAGCCAGAATGTATCCATGCACCCTGGCTCAAGAGCTGGAGCAGGGGTGTAGTCCCATGACAACTCCTCAAATGCCAGGCTCAAAAGAACATCCTGATAAGCACAAGTTTAAACAAAAATCTTAACTAGAGCTATGACCTCTTACAAAATTTTGACAATTGACAATTACAAAATAAACTTATACTGTATAAAATAATTATCTGTCTGTATTCCTGTTATAGAAGTTCTGATTTTGTGAAACTCTGCATTGCAAAGGTTAAACTGAACAGTATGTAACATAATTTGCATTTTTGACATCTACAGTATACTACACACTATACTCCATAGATTTTTGTAAAGTTGTGAATATACAGTGTACATAATTTACAAGTTCTTTATAATAAAAATTATATGCAATTTCTTACTTGCACTGTCTTCTTCATAAATTATAAGCAAGTTTTTGGCTAACATAACCCATGGCTTAACTATCACTACATGTACAGTGTAATGTACATGTAGCTACATTGTATAAACCCTAGGCTTAGCTTTTAAAGCCACAGTTTAATCAGCTGCAGCATGATTAAGCCGTGGCTGATTAAAAAGTTAGATTTGACCCATTTATATCAATCATTTGTGTCATCACTCATATAAAAGCATACATGTTGGTCCTATTATTTATTTGGTTACATAAATTACATGGTTGTAACTAAATAATAAATAAAATGTTATACGCATACATTTTTGTTGTCATCAATCACATGGACACGTTCTCTGTTAATGGCAACTCTCACAGGCAGGTCAGAATTCCCCAAAATGTTTGAGAGCAGAGAGGATGAGGGACGTTCAATTTGGCCACGGAAGAACACGCTCCTGTTGGAATGGTAGCAAAGAGTCAGTTAACCAGGCAGTTTTTATATACTATTCAAAAACTCATTAATAATTCATAAAGAAAATACAAAAGAAATGAATGTTTAACAAGTGTCTTTATATTTGATAAACATACGGCTGAACTTTTAGCTCAATTTTCTCGTCTAAAACAAACTAAAATTTCAAGCCTCAGATTGAATAGATTTAGAGGGAAGTTGTTTAAAAAATTCGCAGAACATGTTTTATCAGGTCTAAAGACACTTGGCTTCGCCTCGTGTTTTGAAACGCTGCTCGTCACATATACGTCACATAATGCTATTACAACATTCAGTATCAATCTTCATGTAAGTACACATACTGTATTTACTAACTTGAATAAACACCTTCTAATTAATTCCCCCATGAACATCCCACATAAGAAATAAACGCCCTAGGCCCTAAATAGAGTGGGGTGCTTATTTCAAATTCCGGTACAACCATGTACAATGTGCCAAAATTGAGTACTGTATTTTTGTACTTCAAACTGAAGTCTTTTTTAGTTCTGTACATTTAGTATGGGAGTGGGAGGCAGTGTGTTGGACTCTGGATCGAGCGGTCCAGGTTTGAGCCCTGGCCGGGGTCATTGTGTTGTGCAAGACACTTGACTCTCACGTTGCCCCTGGAGTAAATGGGTACAAGTGAATTATTATTAATTGTATATTAAACATGAAGGGGCACGTCCCTTTTAAGGTTGCGAGTTTGTAATAAATGGACCAGGCATTTATTTGAGTAAATACGGTTTGTGTATTATAAAAATCAACCTACAGTACCTACAGCTAATAGCGTTTGACGAGCAATCTTAACGCGAAGGAAATGCGTGCGCGCGTTTGCCATAACGCGTTAGGTCCACGCGTTTTCTTTAACGCGTTAGCCTTTGTTATTCATTCCCCAAAATTATGTCTTTTGTGAGACATTGTTTAGCAAAACAAAAGACAAGTCGATCACGCGTTAGTTAAAATGAGAAATACGGTTTTAAAATACGAAACTATGTAAACGCTGAGATAATTTTCAAACAATATTGTCTTGACCACAACACTTTGAAAAGCATTGAAATCCCTCTGCTTTGCTACTCTTTTTGGCGTCCTGTCGCTTTATTCTCAAACCATTTGCGTTCTTTTGTCATTCTTTCCTGTTTAGTGTTCAAAGATCTACAGTAGCCGCAGCACAACAAGGTTCAACCATCGGGTTTGCCGTCACGCCGTATCATGTGATTCGTGTGTAACACATTCGACTTGGAGATGCGAGACACAGCAAACATATTAAATTTATTCTTCGTTATGAAAGCTTCGATACAATGTTCAGTTCATACTGTTCAAACTAATGTGTTTTATCACGGCCCAATTGCAAGTTTTGACTTGAAGCTAAGACGTGAAGCTAGTATAAACATCCAATTTTACGGCTAGACGTAAATGAAGCTAAATGACGCCATACAAATGTATATTTACATTGCTTAAGCGAGAAAATTGCAACCTCGTTCCCAGGATCTCTCATCTTCCCGCCCCCTGGAGCGAGAGAAGAGAGACCCTGGTCTGGTCTGGTCTGGTCTGGTCTGGTCACGTGTCTAATTGACATTTTTAAACTCTAGGGAGGGCTCCCATAATTATGAATCTTTGTCACGCTTTCTTTTGTCAACAACAAAGCGAGGCCAGAAGCTAACGGCCACTTGCACTGTTCACAGGCAAGCGATGTTTTTATACAGCTGTCTTCAGTTCGGTGTTTGCAGCAGTTACTCTAATGTTAAGAGGTAATTTACTGTGGCCGAGATGTTGTTGCTGTATTGGGCTACGGAAAATCGATGAATTTCCTGCACGCTAGCACTGCTCCACGGCAGGCAAGGTCTCAAAAGGTCAATGTCGTATCGGAGTCAAAGCGTCATCATTATATAAAATTACACTGACGTCTGAACATTTCCACAAACAGGAAAGAAAAATATTAAGACACCATCGGCTTAATTCAAGTTTAATAAACCAAGCTGATATTTTGCGAGCCGCTGACTCTTAGTCTAAGCGCTGTAAAATCTAACACATCATGTACACATCGCACAAATATGTAATTAAACAAAGTGAATGCACGTTGCATGTCGAGTTCTCCTGTTTAAAGATCGATATATTTTAAGGGTAAAGGTGAGGCGAGTGCAATAAAAACAAACAGAAACAAGCAATAGTACGTAATTTACCTGGAGTTGGGTTAAATTTTCTTGAAGATTCACCTGATCGCGGAGACTTGCTCTGGTCGGTGATCATTTTGTCACCTTTTATCATTTTTGCAACGCTACCGGTAGCAACGAAATACACGAGACCGTCAAATAACCAGAAAAAAGAATGAAGCAAAACATCACCGCCGAATAAATAAAAGTTATAAAGATTTTCTTTATCACATTCCCTGTCCCGGATTCGAAACATTAACCCGCTTTCGACTCCTTCGTCTTCGCGGATCTTGATCAAATGTGCGTTGTACAGATGGCGATATTTCGATACATCTAAGAACCCCTGGCTTTCCTTGATCGCGGTCTTGAAGGCTTCTCGATCGTCTTTAATCGTCTTTTTGGCGTCTCGGAATGGCCAAAATGTTTACCACGAAAGCTCGTCCACATGCGGTTATTTTGATTTACAACACTTTCTACTCACCCCTAGGCAAAGTGGAGACAAATTACAAACTCATCTGCCCCTCCAACTAATCTTTTATTTGTTACCTACCAGATTTTGGTTGGCACGTGACCAGACCAGACCAGGGCTCTTCCCTCGCTCTAGGGGGCGGGAAGAAGAGAGACCCTGGGCACGAGGTTGAGAAAATTGTCGCTGGTGAATTTAGGTTTTTCAATACAGCGTGCATGTAAGCGAGAGAAATATACCGTATCGAATATAACCTGTGATCAGGCAAATTTTCTGCTCTAATTTGTCGGTCCCATGACCGACAAAGAATAGCGACAGAGTCCCGAAGTTTGATCGTAATCTAGACCACCCAGAAAGCTACACTTGATCAAACTTCGCATGAAGACCCTTGATCACTGTGATCAAGTTTTACTTGACAATATAACTGCGAGAACCATTTCATTTAGGCAGCTTTTTACTCGAACACACAAACTTCAGTTTTCGTGAAGATTTGTTTAAAGTTGATAAGATCGACAGATCAGTCCGAGTGACTGGAAATTCCGAGAAACGCTGGCGAAGTTTCATCGAAAATCCGATCCGATGTTACACTATAAACTAAATCAATTCACAAGCATTCAATGCGTAAGCAAATATTTTTCTTTTCAGTTCATGAAGATTTGAATTATGAATTCGTAAAAGCCGGCATATACAGTAGAAAACAAAAGCGTGCTTGATCGGTCGTCGATTCGAGTGCGGCTCATCACAAATAGTTTATATTTCGTCCGAGCAAGCGTGGTTGAATATCGATTATTCGATGAATCAAAAAAAGATTCAAGATTCCAGTTGGCTGGATCGTTCGTGAGAGAAATAAACTTCATCAAAACGCTCTTGTCCGGAATTATAAGTAACATGACATGCATCGCTTCGATGTTTATTATGTTATGCAAATTTAGATCTGAGAAGCTCGGCGATCGCGACTTGCTCTTCATTCGAATTATTACTCAAGCAATTGTCAGCACCTTGAAAACACTTCAAATTCATGCGGTATTTTGTCTTTTGAAATGTTAACCATTCAACTGTTATTCACAAAATAACAATAGCAATAAATGACCAAGCTCATACATACTAATGCGTTAACTTTAACGCGCAAAAACGCGTAATCCACACGCACTCTAACGCATTCATAACGCGCGCACGCGCGCGTTAGAATACGCGCGTTCTTAACGAGTTTCTAACTCAGAGTTTGGTTAGCTTATCTCTGAGCGGTACTGTACCAACCTACCCGTAAAATGAAAAGTCCCAACAAAGCTCCAAGAACAATTTATGGCAGGATTTGACATCTCGAACTTTCTGGCAAACAGATCTGTACTGCTCTAAGAGCTTGTGTTCCAGTGAAGAGCGAGGCGACCGACCACGGAATGACCAACTAGACTTGCACACCCACGCTGGTAAATAATCTGTGAGCTTGGTCCTATAAAAGAAACAGTTTTTAAATACAAAACAATGAAAAATCAATCTGAGTTGTCTCCAGAGTAATAAATGTAACAGAAAACCTGTTAACAATGACATTAACCAGGTTGCACACTTCGTGACATTTTATATAGAGTAAAGAATGATCAGAACCAGGTTAGCCCACTGTACGGTTAGCCTGAGAATGGTTAGCTGTCATTTGAATTATGGTTTCTGGAAGCTAGCCTTGTGTGGTGTAGTGGTTAGGGAGTACAAAATGTACCCTCCAGAGTTCTTTATTTTACTTTATTTCAAATAAAACTAAGTTGAAATGACCTTCATGTAAAATGACATTTTATTAGCACATGTATCTGACTAACAGTGGTCATTTTAGAATTAAACACCTAAAAGGTATGAAATCATGAATTTTAACCTCTAAAAGGTACAACGATCACATTGAACAAATTCTGCATTGAAGAAACACAAGCACTACCGCAGGGTTTCCTGAACAATCTGATGTATAATTTGCACATTGTATTTAGAACCACTATTTCACTGTATGTTACTGTGCAGTGCATGTATATTCATGTGTGGAGTGGAGGTTGACTGACTAAAACTTACTTGAAACAGCCCGTGGTATGTTCTTCAGGATTAAAGTTGCCATTGTCGACATAAGCAAGAATTCCTCCGAGCATGAGTGCATCGTTTGTGCTGATAGGATAATTTCCACTCAGAACATTATATTTGGCCTGGAAGGAAAATAAAACACAGGAGAGAAATATGAGAAACATGAAATGAATGAATCACTGTTTGATTACTGTGCATGTTTGCTCTGAACATTGCCAGATCATTTTTATTGTAAATTGCTTTTTTTATATTGTAAATTGCTTTTTACAAAGAAGCTATTAGCTATGTAGATGACACCATGGCCAACAAAAACACTGTAATTACCTCTTCAAATAATCTTCTGATAATTCTATCATCTTTTATCTGCATGAAATAAAAAAGTACAGTATTCAGACATGTTGCTACACTGTATTTAAATGTAATGTATTTAAATAAAAAAGTAATCATTTTAATAATAAAAATAAATTACATGTAATAAATTTTTAAAAGTACCAGTGAGTCTTCAAACAAATTCTTCACATGGGGCTTCAGAAAATGAAAATTGTAATTTAAATTGTATATAAAAAAAACTTATTTAAAATAACAACAGCAAATCAGATACTAACTCTCTTTTCCTCTGGAAGGGGAAAAAATGAATTCCTTTGATAGCTCAGGATTGGTTCATCTGAAGAAAGAAGAAGAATATTTGGTGAAAATGATGTTCAAAAAATTAATATATTATTATGTACAGTACATGTATATAAATTATGCTAACTTCCAAGCTGTCCCAACGATTAACTTATCAAGTCCAATATGTATATGATCCTTACAAAACAAAAAATTACCAACTATCAAGCTACATATAATTCCCACCAGTACTACTATCGAACAACAACGGACACACAGTCAGCAACTGCTACAAGCTGGGAGGGGTTTGTTTGTGGAACCACACTTTTCCAAAGCACGAAAAGTCATTATGTGCTAAGTATTACCTTTCTCAGCAACTTCCTCTGGTGTATTTGTAAACTTCTTGAGTAGTTCTGTCCACACTCTGCGCAGCCTGAATGGCCTGTGATGAGCTTTCAGCTGAAGTTCTACAACAAAAACAAATAAAGAACCTTTAAATCATGTCTGAGCATTGTACGGGCAGCTTTATACTGTCAATATTGAGCTTTGATCAAAGTTAACTTCAGATTAAACTGTTTAAGGTGATTCCTTGGTAAAAGAACCAAACATAGATTTCCGATGAAACTTGGTACACTTTTGTAACAAGTCAAGGAGATAATAAAAACGTGATAAAAAGAGGGGGTCACCGTGCTCGTTTCCACGCCACAATGCTGACGAGTGCGGTCATTTTGGCCCCTTTTGGCAAAACCGTGCGCAGCAAATAAGCTCGATGTTTTTCAATGCAGCCCATGATATCGCACAGAGTTTGACTTCATTCCATTGTTTATTCACCGACGTTCCAGAAAAATGTCTTCGATTTCCTTTGTATTTACTTTACACTCCAAAGTAGATTCAAATTGGATATGCGCTGTTGGACCGTAGTGGCTCCCTCCGGAGAATTTAGTTAAATTGCAAAAAAACTGATCATAGATTTCTGCCCATTTTTTTCTTGTGTAATGTAGTTACTGTTCTTATTAAAATTATGAAATAAAAAATAGGGGTCACCGTGCTTGTTTAGAAGAAAACGACCATTTATTTCCCAGCCAAGCTTAGCCTGAAAGAAATCCTGTAATGTTCTGTATGTGCGCGCGCTCGTACTCGCGCTAAATGACGCGTGGCGCGCGCAAATGACGCAATAAATTATGCGCAGTAAGGATGCGCAATGCAATACCAAGGAATCACCTTAATGGGGTAAATCGCTTCAAACTCTTTGATCATGCACTATCAGTGTCTGACAGGTCCAGGTGCAGGGCTGCAAATAATTTTGTTTTCTTGAAAGGACATGTGTCCGACTATAAAGTAACCATTTTGCTCGGACAAAACAAAAACAAGGCTGGACATCGTATTACAGTACTGCTTGATAAGCGAACCTGGTAATTTAACGCGTTGTCATCGCAGAGTAAACTACATGTAGTTTGCGTTTAGAATAAAACTCATTAGCATTTGCATTGGAAGGCAAAAAAATTGTCCGACCAAGGTTGGTATTTCATCGGACATTGGCAAATTTTGGTCGGCCATTGTCCGATGACCGACTGTTATTTGCAGCCCTGCAGGTGTGCTCAAAAGAGAGGAGGCGGGGGGATGAATGCAGGACTTTGATCCTGCTTAATCAAAGATCTTCAAAGTCTTTGGCATGTGTAAAAAAATGTGAAACTTCAGTCCAGTCCTAAGAGATGAAAAGAACGACTCAGTTATCTGATTCTTTGAATTAGATTGCAATAGCATTGGATTAGCCAGTCATCTCCTTGTCTCTAGATCTCAGCCCAAGCCCTGGGCTTGGAGTAGGGGCAAATACTTTAGGGACTTCATAGTAGTTAACATCTTTGAAGTCATATTTTTTGTCACAAGTAAAGAGGCTTTACACATGTACAGTACTTGTATACTCACGTAAGAGAGGTGAAATAAGCCAGACACAAAACACCTGAGAAGCTATTGGAGGGAGAGACAGATTCTCTGACATGATTGTATTTATTGTGCCGGCTACGGTATTCCTTCCTTCCTCAAGGTTCAACAGACGGCCTGACTTCTCCACCAGAAATACAGCCACAGTCAATGCTGGAAGAGAAGTAAATACTGCATAACTTAACAATGCTATTACATGTACATGTAGCACTTAAAAATAGAGCCGCTATTGTAGAATTTATGGAGCCCTTGGTGACTGGGTGACTGACTTTACAAGCCGTTCAGAAAATTGACGCTATCCGTTAAAACGTTTTTGTAAATCGTTAGAAATTTCCACACACCCGTTAAAGCGTTTTAATACCAAACCGTTTGAATATTCTGAAAAAGCATTTGTTTTCCCCTGGAAGATCACATATATGTACATGTATATATTATTGATTTAATGTTAAAGTCTGTCTACAAGTTTGATGGCTTATCAAGCCAGTGCTTAATTCTGGTTTCCATAACATGAAGCGACTACAAGTACATTGTAGATGACGCTAATACCCTGGATGGGATGCTAGTCCATTTATACTCCTGGGTGGTTCGGCCGGAGAGAGGCTCTGTGAGAGTAAAGTGTCAAGATTGCTCAAGAACGCAACACAATGACCCTGGCCAGGGCTCGAACCCGGACCACTCAATCCGGAGTTCAACGCGCTAACCATTAGGCCACTGTGCCTCCCACTGAGTTTAATACATGTATACTGGTAACATATTATTTGTTGGTTTTGATTCTTCTGATTAACACATTGACAGATGTGTTTGATATTTTCAACTATATGAGTATGGTTTTATTGTCCCACAAATCAGTGGACACTGCAATATTTTGTCAAAATGTAGAAATAAAGAAACAATTAATTTTCTTACGTTGTTGAGAGATTGATCTGGTTAAATCGGCTCTATTTCCCCATGAAATAGCCTTCTTGATGTTTGTCCTTGGTCTTTTTATAGCAGGGATTTCCTCTGAATGTAGTCGAGCTTCTCTAAATGCAGAATCATTTTCTTTGTCCATGCGGGAAAGTTCTACATCCTCGGCAGCCATTGTGGTCTGAACAGGAATAACAGGATTACTGTAAGACGTCAATGTTCTATAGTATGACCACAATGCACAGAGTACAATAAATAATTATTTATATTGCTCTACAGCATTCTCTCTGTATATTTTAATCCACGACAAGCTCATGTTATTCATGATGTTGATTATCAACTCAGAGTTGATAAAGGTAAATTAACCGCCGTAGCGAATTTCTAAAAGCTGACGTTTCGAGCGTTAGCCCTTCGTCGGAGCAAAGTGCTTTGTCCATGCTTTGTCCACTTTGCTCCGACGAAGGGCTAACGCTCGAAACGTCAGCTTTTAGAAATTCGCTACGGCGGTTAATTTACCTTTATCAACTCTGAGTTGATAATCAACATAGTGTTTCACTTGCCCGCCGACGCAGCACCACAGTTTCATTAGAAACTAATCACTTTGTCCATGTTATTCATGGATTACTGGCATTTGTGCCAGTTATGTAAATTGTAAATTAGTTCAGGCACTGAAAGGAAAGTCATTAGAGAGTTTTTTTGTAGTGTTAAGTGCAATCAAGAAGATTACACATGTTGCCCCAATCTAAATTACTGACAAGAGACCAACTATATAAATAATATAGATCACTATATTTAAATAAAAGTAATCTGCAGCCAGAAAGGAAACTGCAAAAGGTCAGAAACAGTGCCTTGATATTAGCCTTATTCAATAAAAAAATAATACAATCTTGAAGTATACATGAAATGTGTCAGTTTACTCAGTATGAATGCAAATTTTTAATATTTGTTGAAGAGATGTTTGAAAACGTCTCTCAATCTATTCTGTCATCTTGCTGCAAAAACATCTCCTAATCAGTTATCCCATGTTATTATGTTGTCGAAAGATCTAGATCCCTTAGTTTAAACATTCTTTCTTTGATGACTTATGCTCTGAGGCTGATATTGAGAGAAGAGCATAAGAGTTATGGCACCTCCCACATGACCACAGGGTCTTCAAACTAACGAATTGGGACATTTTTCAGTTGCAAGAGATGACTTGATAATTATGTTACTGTCACACACATCTGCGAATAGTACAGGATTAGAACTCTGTTAGAAGGCAGCAACCTGGGTGGATTTCCACCAGCCGTCAAGACAAAATGGCTGCCTGTTCTGGCTTGAAAAAAACAAGACTTTGTTTAATAAAATGCAGGTTACCCTGATGTACATGTCGCTACATGTTACATAATTTATCTTTAGCCACCTGACCAAAAAACTACTGCAAACCCTGGTACAATAGTATACCCACGTTTGTTTACAAAGTAAGTGCAAATGGAGACGGAATTTTTCCCAAGGTAGTTAAACAGAGAAGATCTACATTGTACATGTCTACAGAAAATGTTTTACTTGTCATGAGCTTCTTTCGTTGCTCAAACCTTTTCTTCTTTTTTGCTTTTTGCTTTTGGCGATCTCGGAAGCAACTGTTCAGATTAGATCAAACAAGATGAAGACTTGACCAGACTCTCACTCTTGTTTCACTGACAACTCTAAATGCTCTCTTATTGACTTGTGTACACTCGCTAGCTGAAATCTTCAGGAGAGTCAACAAGAATTTTCACTGGACTAGTTTGACAACCCTTGTGTACTCTCAGCTTGTTTGATCATGTATCAATGATACTGTAGTCGAATAATGAGAGTTTAAAAAACTACCGTAGAATTCCGATATTATCCAACTCTCACTGACTCTGCAACTCTCAGCAACTCTGGTAGCCATTTTGATCCAGACTATATACATGTACATGTAAGCAGGATTAATGTTTTTTGGAGTTTAATGTTTGAATCATGTTACAAACAGTCTTCAAGTAAAAAGGAGCTGACTAGGAGTATTGCTTAACTCCCAGGCCCCCTAGGTGGGATACTAATTTATCACAGGTTTGTACCCCCAGCATTTTGTCACTGGTACCCAATTATACTCCAACGTAGGTGGAGAGAGGCGCTGTGAAAGTAACTGTCTTGCCCAAGAACACAACACAATGGCCCCAGCCAGGGCTCTAACCCAGACTAGTCGATCCGGAGTCTCATGCACTAACCATTACACCACAATGTCTCCTACTCCCTCTTAAACATGGTCCAAAATGTTTTGCTTGTCATTTTGATACGGCTGTCAGA
The DNA here is from genome assembly GCA_029204205.1 of Desmophyllum pertusum. Taxonomy (NCBI): domain Eukaryota; kingdom Metazoa; phylum Cnidaria; class Anthozoa; order Scleractinia; family Caryophylliidae; genus Desmophyllum; species Desmophyllum pertusum. Next base: position 116,336 of record MU826378.1, read on the forward strand.
ATACTGTTGTCTTTTTGTGATAATATAAGAACAGTCAGAAAAATGCTGATACATGCTGAAGTACATTGTACATGTATGTCATATACATTGTGAAGCTATCAAAAATACTGCATCCTATTAATTTAAGACATTATTTTAAGAAACTAGACTAAGTACCTTACTAAATACATCGTACAAAAAAGTCATGTATGTACATGTACATGTTAAACTATGAGTCCTGCGTTTATGTAGATCGTAATAGTGTATTTCAAAAACTGCATTTACATGGTGCATGTATGTCATTTTAGTTCTAGTTTCAGCTGGTTCAATTATCATTGAATCACTAAACAGTAGTGTATGGTATATTGTGCTGTGCAAACTTTCAAAAGCTCCATGAACAATCTTGAAAACTCTAAATTAACCTTGGTTCTTGAAATCTTAAGTTGAAATAACATTGAAGTATACTCAGAAGAGCAGTGGGTAGATACTCACAACAGTTTTATAGTCTGACAGCTTTATAGTGCTAATTCCAAAAACGCCCACATTTACCTACCCTGTTCTTTACAGCTTGCGATTCCTTAAATTGTCAAAATCCAATCCACGATTCTACTGTTAAGTTCTACTGTTAATATATAACCGATAAATGCCTATTTTTGGAATGACTGCCACAAATACGTGCAGACATCTAAATATCACAAAATGTTGTGTAATTTTATTGCTGAATTCCAATATCTCTCGCAGTACCGCATGCATATTAAACAGATATTGGGCTTCAGATTAGCGATGTAAGCTTAAGTTAACTCTTTCGGGCTTAGAATGATCTCCAAGGTTCGTCTTTCCTTAAAAAATGAGTTCAAAGGCGCTAGAAATCTCTAATTAATAAAACTGAATTGCATTTCGAAATCCCTCCAAAAGTTTGATGTCGATTTCCAGACGCTTGCCAATGACCTCGCTCAATTTCATCTTGCATTGAATTGAAAATAACAGGAATTTCATGCAGTTTCCAACACTCATTTTAACGCATTCTTGAAGAATAATGTAAGCATCTATTTCGCTAACAAATCCTCCATGTTCCTGACTACCAGACACTCGAACATACGGTACATACAGGAAGCGTTTGGCTATGGTGTTTATTTTCAAAATTAGCATGCAGAATTTTCTAGCTTCGTCGTTTGATCAAGACCTGAACATGCTAGGTAGAGAACTTACCTTGAAGACAAACGTTTTAGCCACAAATTCGCCAAGAAATACAGAGGTTTCTTCTACACGTGTACTAAGAATAACAGACAATCAGCCCGCTAACTCGTCGCTGTCGTCCCGTTGGTTGCGGATCTTATAGTCAGTCGGATACAGTATACGTTGACCGCAGGGTCAACCTCAGCCCAAGCGCTATTCTGACGAAATTGTCACACCCCCGCTATATCAACTGACAATTACTCGACGGAAAATACAGTTACAAATATTCAACTTTGGAGTTGTACAGTATAAAAAGACCTTCCACCTCGATTGCTCGAGAAAACTATAAAACTCCAAGGGCCTTTTCCTTACCCATAATGCCGTATGTTTATTGATTTTTTTTCCCCGTCACTACCCGTGAGGAAATATTCGCACACGAGTGATATTATGTGGGGTATTTTTCGCACCTTATAATCACGGAACCGGGAAAGGTAACTCCCAAGTCTCTGTAGTGTAGGATACGTTCAATTATGTGCATCAAGGGTCAAAATACGCGGACAGTAAAACGTTCAGAAAGCCGATCTAATGTAATCGAGTTTAAAGTTTCTGAATTACGGCGACCACTCTCCAAATCTAATTGGCTTAACTGATGCATGACATAGCCGAATTAGCCCCCTTACGTGTTTACGTAAAAGTTGATTCGTGAGTTATTAAAACGGTCACGGATTTTACAATGTACTGAACGGTGGACTTTAAGAATTGTTGACAGTAACAGATCGCTTTCGAATCACGGACCTTCGACTGTGAAGTGAAGTGAACTAGACCTCGCATTCTTAGTGAATTCCGTGAAAAATTTAACATCCGTGGCACCGTAAAAAAAAAAGTTAAAAAGAAGGAATTTTTAATACAACATCCGTTAAAGAACAAAATGAGTTTCTTTTTCTGTCTGTACGTTTCGCAACTCCATTCCACCTCTGACGTCAATGTGACGTGACGTCAAAGTCTAAACATAGGCAGGAAATAGTCAATAACCTATGACGTAAGGATCTTGAGTTCGTGACAGAACGTACTGTGGTACGCAATATCAAATATCTATGATAGGTGAGAAATGTTTTCTCAGAAACATTGCCGAGTCCAATACCTAAGTTAACGGATCGTGAATGCCTTACTGTATCACAAAGGTTTTGTTCAAAATGAATTAGATTCTCTCGGAAATAGTCAATTACAGTCTGTGAGAAGCATACCAGCCAATTAAATTGAAACTAATTTCATTTGAAACTAAAACCAGCTCTCATGTTTCCCTTCTCGACCATTCGTTTAAATGATTTCCATGATCTACTAGATCCTTCCGTAGGTTACTTCGTTGGCCTGCTATCCTGTTAGCAGATGTTCCGTGAGTTTCATTACACTGGCAGATCTAGCTAGACTACTGGCCTGCTAGCGAGATAATCCCGCTAACGCGTGTCCAATTATTTCCTTCTACTCAGAAATATCGATCACGAGCACTCCGTCAACTTGTCGCCTAGCAACAGTCCTGCCGAAGAAATAGAGTGGTAAAGTGTGACGTCACAAATTTGCAAATTATTTCTATCACCTCAAAATCCCATCATTAGATAAAGATTGATCTTTAAAATTTCAACTTGTTATCACGAATAGAACAGAAGATATATAGGTTAAAAGTTTGGTACAGTCAAATTATAAACTGTTTAGCTTTACTTGATACCCATGAGTTGGGCAGTAAAAAGGTCGCGATAACGGCCAGAAATAGGCATCTGTGATGTTAGATTGCCGTTTTTTGGAAAAAGCCCTGGTGTCAATGGGTTAAGCAAAGAACGTTGTTTTCTCAGAAATGGCCCTTTTTAACATAACTTTGATCGATCCATCAATAGAAAGCTGAAAACGGGTTGAATGAACTAAAAAAATGGATTTCAGGAGTTTTGATTAACACATTGACACTAAACCGGCCACAACCGGCCAAGAGGAGACCAAGAGGAGACCACGGACTTGTACCACTTCTGACGTCATCACTGTTCACGCCAGAGGATGTCTTTGATATTGAACTGATAGAGAAGAAAATGTCTAACAAAGCATCCCTATCCGAGCACGAAACGTTGAATTGGGCCAGAGATACACACAAAAAACGTGGAATTTTTCCTCCAAAATCACCAAAAAACGTGCGTGACCTTCCCTACCATTGACACTCTTTGTTGAAATAGTTCACTTTCCCAAACGTTTGGGTGGAAACGTTTTCAACGTGAACAAAGGCGACTGAAAGGCCAACAAAACCACAAAATAAAATGAGAGAAAAAGGAGAGAAAGAACGGCAAAAAAGGAAACGAAAAGCCTGAAGTGTGGTGTGTTTTTCACACTCAAAAACTGTCCAAATTTGATTTCTGCGCATTTCCAAGGAAAATTTCTAAGTATTGGAACCTCTACTTTGGGACACCTCTATTAAGGGACACTTCTCCTTGGCCCGGCAAAATGCTCATATAATAATTTGTATTTATCACCTCTATCAAAGGGACACCTCTATTAAGGGGACGGGGACACTTTTTGAGTGTCACGAATGCTATTTCAACTTCCATTAAGGGGACAGCTAATCTGCTAATGAGTACAAGACTATTATTATTGACCAATCTCAAGTGTATTTCATCAGTCTGCTTTTTTCAAGAAAAGTCAAATCGGAATTTAAACAGTCCAAGGTTGCTGTTGCGAGGTTAAATCATCACATTTTTTTGTCGCTTAAATAAGTGGCTGCATTATTCCAAGTCAAGAAAACAGGCACTTTTTAGGTGGTTAATTATCAACAACACCCCGCCCAACCTCCATTCAGGGGACACCTCTTTTAAGGGATTAAGGGGACACTTCTCCTTGCCCGAGGGTGTCCCCTATGGAGGTTCCAATGTAGAAGGGGATGTTAGTTTCTATGTTGGCAGGCTAAGTTTTAGACAGTTGGGCAGTAAAAGGTCGTGATAACGGCTAGAAATAAGCATCTGTGATGTTAGATTGCGGTTTTTTGGAAAAAGCCCAGGTGTCAATGGGTTAAAGCCCGATCAAACGAACACAACATTTGTCTCAAAATTCTCTCAACGTTTGTCGAG
>MU826378.1:121091-225140 GCA_029204205.1 Desmophyllum pertusum
ACCGTTTGACACCCCCTCTTAACAATACTTCGCTGCCAGAGCACCGTCTGACTAGCTACTTCACCACTTTACTAGAAATAGAATGAACTTTCCAAAACAGTAGTTTTGATTGCATCGGTGTTACCATAGCAACGCAGCGATGACGTCATGCATTTTACATATGACCATTTTTCTCGACATCTAGACGTAAACTTTTAAAACCACCTTATGTTCCTTGAAGCCTAGATGCAGTTCTTCACGATTAAGAATTTTTTTTAAATTATATGAGAGCGTTTTTGGAATAAAATGCGGTTCAATATTTTTCATTAAAAAAGTTAAATATTCACCTTACGTTTGTTTAATTCGTCGATCCCAATGTCTTCTAAGGCCCGGGTCGCACTTGCGAACAAGTTTGGTAACTTTAGTGGATTTCTTCAATTTAAGCGTCAATTATAGCAAAGACGAGTGCGACCTACGTTTTCAGGACGAACAACTTGTCCAAAAAGATAAAATAACCAAGAAGCCGCAGTCCTATGATTGGCCCGCGTCGCACGTGTGCACGTTTTGAAATTTGTTTGATACATAATCGCAAAACAAGTGCGACCTACTTGTTGCGAGTCGGACAAATTTTGTCAAAACGGACAAAACTTCAAAGGCGCCGTAGTCCTGCCCTGGGGCTGGACAAACCACTTTCCCACGCACCGGGTGCCTCCAGATAACAATGCTTTCTTGATTAACCATTGTGTTTTTCTCTGAGAATAACAAATTTGCATTTTGCAGCACGTGTTGCCATATATTTGATTCAAATTTACCGCGGCCTCCAGGACTGTGTGCAAGTCATAATATGGTTTACGCCACCAAAACTGGATTTAAAATATGTGACTAACAATGCATTGTTTTTTTCGTTTGTTTCAATTAAATTTCTGTGGTAATCGTTACAGGTCGAACCAACTTCATGATTTTAATAATGTTGTGAAGGACAAAGCTGTTCTCCGCAAAGCCCAGAATTTGGTCATTTCACGTCGTTGTTTTGAAGAGGGCAGCTGAGGAATGTCCCAAGAGGTTTATAGCACGTGCAAAGCTATTGTGCTAGTAACTAAACCTTTTGTTACTCCACAAGATATCTCGGACAAACATGTCCCAACAATTTTTTTTGAAAATGTTGGGACATTTCAAAACTTGTCCGCAAGTGCGACCCGGGCCTTAACTGATTGAGGTAATGTTTTTACCACATATTATACCTGTGACATAGGACTGTTTTCTGTCAGAGTTTCTTTGAAATTGCTTCATTCGATTTCATTTCATGTAGACAGAAGTAATCCCTGCTAGATTCCCATTTTACTCAACGTAGTAACATATTTGTTACGGAAGCTGTAATTAAAAAACTAGTCGATAATTTTTTGGGGGGGATGCGAAGTTTAACATCTATTACGCTTTCTCTGGAATTTTCAAGTGGATTGAATAATTTTAAGGGTACGAAATAAAAATAAAAATACAAACACGTTTACATTCATCCGCACAATCGTTTTTGCTATATTATTTGTTGACAGCTGATCAGGCAGGCATATTTGTGTGCGCTTACCATGCCTGCTTGCAACGCTTCGCTGCTGATGACACGTCGCTCGTGAAAATGATTTTCTTCACCGATAATCAACATATTATTATATGAGTGGGTCACGCAGCCAGATGTAACGTTATTATAATTGATATATTAGTTACCACTCCTTCACTCTCTTCGTCTCAACAGCGTTTTCGAACAGAAGAGCAGCCTTCCTTTTTCGTTTAGAGCTTGGCTTGACCATAGTCAAGCAAGATCTGGATTCAAAAGCGTTAAAATTGGCTGCGTGACTACAGATTTATGTTAATTTCCATTGTACTAACGAAAAACAGAATTTTCACGAGCGGCGTTTTTGGAGCGACGAAACCTTGCAAGCAAGCGTCGTAGGCGCACACAAATATGCCTGCTGATATAGACAAAAGAGAAATTTCTGAAAGAGATCAGCTGTCAACAAATAATATAGCAAAAACGATTGTGCGGATGAATGTAAAAGTGTTTGTATTTTTATTTTTATTTCGTACCCTTAAAATGATTCAATCCACTTGAAAATTCCAGAGAAAGCGTAATAGATGTTAAACTTCGCATCTAAAAAAATTTTTTAAAAATTTATCGACTAGCTTTTTAATTACAGCTTCCGTAACAAATATGTTACTACGTTGAGTAAAATGGGAATCTAGCAGGGATTACTTCTGTCTACATGAAATGAAATCGAATGAAGCAATTTCAAAGAAACTCTGACAGAAAACAGTCCTATGTCACAGGTATAATATGTGGTAAAAACATTACTTCGTTCAGTTAAGAAGACATTGGTATCGACGAATTAAACAAACGTAAGGTGAATATTTAATTTTTTTAATGAAAATATTCAACCGCATTTTATTCCAAAACGCTCTCATATAATTTTTAAAAAATTCTTAATCGTGAAGAACTACATCTAGGCTTCAAGGAACATAAGGTGGTTTTAAAAGTTTACGTCTAGATGTCGAGAAAAATGGTCATATGTAAAATGCATGACGTCATCGCTGCGTTGCTATGGTAACACCGATGCCAATCAAAACTACTTTTTTGGAAAGTTCATTCTATCTCTAGTAAAGTGGTGAAGTAGCTAGTCAGACGGTGCTCTGACAGCGAAGTATCAGCCGTTCACATTAGGGAAGGTATGCCGTTGCAAAACTGAGATGAGCCACCTTAAGTTCATTGAAACTTTGTCTCAACATCTTCACATTTCTTTTGTTCTTGAAATGTTGAGAGGTTGTTGAGACCGTTTGACCGGGCATGGTCTCAACATCTCTCAACATTCTCTCAACATTAAAATTCTCTCAACATGACAAAACAAATGTTGAGAGAATGTTGAGACGAATATTGTGACCGTTTGATTGGGGCTTAAGTAATCAATCAATAAATAAATCAAACATACAACCATCATTGAAAGTTAGTCAATCAATTAATCATTTTTATTTATCCAACTGTTACATAAAAACCTCAAGAAGAAAATAGTCTGAAAGATTTGAAAACCAGTTTAAAAAGTTAAGTTTGTGTCGCTGTTTGGAGTGTGGGCTTTCGGCACTGATGCGCTAGTTAGCTATGTAGCTAGTGCCCATTCCTTGCGCCGCTTCTATGTCGGACGGACGGGCATCCCATGATGCCCATGGTCCCAGTGCTCGATGTGTGACGTCTGTGCAGAATGCTCACAAGGCACAGGAATCACAAACCGAACGGCATCTGGCAGAAGTCCTTTCTTGAGCCAACAGAACTGCTTCCTTTCATTACTATCACAATTAGCCGCATGCTGAGCCAAGCGGCAATCATTGAAGCGTTTATTACCGCCACCAGAATGTGTCTTTTCCATCTTTTTCGCCAAACTGCCATTATGGGCATATTCTGATAGCGAGTTTCAATAGCTATAGACACGCAGATGAAAAACCACTCAATGGCCAGTGGAACTGATGTGGTAATGGCAAACGACTGAAGCAGTTGCAGGGAGAATTGTCACTTGTGTAAAAATACTGATAGAAGTGCAGGAAGCCATTTACAGAGATGATAGCACTTGATTCAAAAAGCATGCTCATAATGGCAATATCCGCTGCTAGTCTCTCGAGGCGAGGCGTACGAAAGTCTCCACAAGTAACAAGTCGCCTGTCCCAAACCTGATGACAAATATGATCGATTAAAACCATGGTGCTACGTTCAATGACTTCGGCAATACCATGGATGAGTCCAATCACAGCAACTGATCCCAAACTCTTGATGTCCACTTGTAAAAGCCGTAACATCACTGCCGACCCACAATACAGCGGGGCCAGCATTACAAATGAAGTTCCCGGATGGTTAATCCTCCATAACCGCTGAACACAGACACGTGACACTCCTTTGAGAACAACCATGACGAGAGGCGCGAATAATGCAATTATCATTTTGCCATGTCTGTCTTGTCTATTGTATGCTGGGTAGAGGAAGTAAGCCATGAGAACGCCCCAAACAAACGCTAGAAGGAACGGAATTGTTATAAATGTAACTAATAAGAACTGCTTTCTCCTTGTCCCTCTACAAAAATGTCTAACGATGATACAAACTTGTGTACAGAGGCACAGATAAAACACCATATTTCCGGGAATTTGTTGTAAGGGCGTCAACTTGAAGTGAGAGAATCCTAGAGCTTGGATACCTATAGTGTATACAAGTTTATGCAAACAGTAAAATGGAAGGCATATAAATACAATTTTCCGTTTTAATCCCGAGATTTGAAAAGGTCGAAAATAGAAAAGTGTGGTAACAAAAAACCAATAGTAAAAGAACAAGACGACGACCGCTTCTGAAATGGTTCGAATCCACTGTAGTTTTTTGGGGGTCGATTGGTCAGAATGATATAAGCAGTTTAGCTGGGTTTGATAGCTGAGATAATAGATGGGAAATGTAACGATTGCTACAACACTCGCACTCAATATTGACATCAGAAATCCAAAGTAAAAGGATTGCCAAACTGAACGAAAAATCGATGGTCTAAGACGCTTCCAAGCCATTGCTCTATCTTCTGTTTCTTCCTGTGTTGGGTCGTTGTCTTCTGTGGAGCAGGCATCTATAAACCTTGCGTTAATACTGCTAGACGGCGCTAGATAACCAAGCGTTGTTGCTTCTCTGTTGCTGTATTCTTGGTAAATAAGCTCATCAACAGGTTGGCAATACCATTCCATACCTGTGTCTTCCAGAGGATCGTAGCCTAATAAGTGTGAATTATGTTCCCTTCCATCAAAGTTGTGTACGTAGTGTTCAGCAACACTGCGTGTAAAACTATAAAAGATGCGGCCGAAGAACTCTATAATGGTATCGCAAAACATACTCGAGTACAATAAGACCAGTTGGCTCGATTTCCGCTGCTCTCTCGAGTCCGGTCTTCGTTCCTCCCCGGCTGGTAATCGAGCCTATGAGACCAGATAACTCAGAAATAGTTCAGTTGTATAGTCTCGGCGGCTTCGTACTGATAAAAAAACAGAGCTTTCAGTAAGTCGATTGGTTTCAAAACGAGCCACGTCCTGGTTCGAAACCATTGAACTGTTTGATTTGAATGAAAAACGTATTTTCATATGAAATGTTTTGGCACTAGGACTCGTTTCGAAACAGAGGAAAAGGAAGTCGTAAATGGCCTATAGAGCGTTTCACATGACGTCACGGTCGCCATATTGTTGTATTTCTCTACTTAGGGAAATGTTCTATTCGATCCCTATTTTTTTAGGAACTGGAAACCAATAAGGCCGTCGTGAAAACGCTCAATTTTGCGGGGAAATAAATTCAGTACTAGATCTACGTGCTACGCCGTGCCGGTTTAGGTTACGAACATGAAGCTATACAACAATGGAACGAAACTCGAAGGTTTGGACTCAGTTGCATGGGAGAAAGAAATCCGAAACGGATGTCAACAATCAAAGAAAGGGAGGAAAAAAATTGCACTTCCTGAACACATGCTGCTCAACTTGAGTTCAAAATAAATTCAGTGTTCTGGAGAATGTTTTAAGTCACTGTACACTTCGTCAAATAAGGTTCAGAGCTATCGAGGGTAAAATGAGTAAGAATTTTTTCTATTATATCGCGCGCGTGTGTGTGTGTGTGTGTGTGTGTGTGTGTGTGTGTGTGTGTGTGTGTGTGTGTGTGTGTGTGTGTGTGTTTTTCAATATACATATACTTTCTATTACTGTACATCAAGTATTAGTCTAATTTACTAAGGTGAATATAAAGAATCCGACTAGCTGATTGGTTGAAAAATTCGGCATCTGACGCTATATTCACCGCGCGAGGCGGTGAATATAGGATTTCAAGGCGTGGTTGCTAAGCTAAGCCAAATGTGTTGTGCTGGCACAACCTCGTTCCCAGGGTCTACTCCGCTTGAAAGCGGAGTAGACCCTGGGAACGAGGTTGGTGCTGGCAAGTAAAGACGGCGACGGCAGCGACTCATTTTGAAAGAAATTTTCGTTTATTCTAAAGACATCACTCCAAGTTCAGGATATTCAAAGCATTGGGAATTTAGGTAAATGACTACCAAGACGTTTGGACGGAAAACCTTTTCAAGAAATGATTTTAACGCATTTAAAACTCGTCAAAAACAAAGGTTGTTGTGTGGCGAACAAAAGGGCGGCCCACGGTGTTTGTGTCGAATGGAGGGACTGAAATTTGCTTCTCTTCAGACCTAAAGCTACTTATTTCAGGAAGATAACTACTTCTGCTCATGAAATCAGCAATGATTAAACAAAGGTACCGGATGAATGTCTTTTTCGTAGTGTTCTTTTGTGTATTTTACTGCTTAATTTGATATGTAAACTACGGTAAATATGTAACTACGGTAACATGGCGAGCACTTGCGTGTGTTGTTTTTCATGTTTTAACTCGTAATTTGTAGTTCTTTATATTCACCTTAGTAAATTAGACTAAAACAATTATTCGCCTCAGGCTCAGTGAATATTGGTGAATATTTACCGAGACGAAGTCGAGGTAAATATTCACCAATATTCACTGAGCCTTCGGTGAATAAATTGTTAACAAGAATTTTCGAAGAAAATATAACCGGGCTTTTTTTATCAAGCAAGCAAGCAGTTTTACCTGCTTTCTTGCTTGAAATCTATCAGATTAGTCACGGCAGTCACGCTGAAGTCTGATGTTTGCGTATAGTGCCTACTGTCAATTTTCTTGCCTCTGAGCAGTCTGAAGATTATTCCTCAATATAAAGCCAAAGTTGAATAAGAGGAAAAAACACGACAACATGGGTACGAATCTGTGTTGAACCATCAATCGCAGACGTTCCGCGTTGCACCATCATCATTCGCAGCTATTCTAGTCACAGTTTGACAAATTGCGTGAGTCAAAATGTGATATTGTAACGTAATGGTTGTTATTTATAAATCTTCTGCATACAAGGAAGTGAAATGCTGCACCAACACGAAAAAGTAATGTATTTCACACTAAATAAACAGCAGAGTATTTCATGTTCAAATCAAAAGTAATAGCTTGATATGAAATTTGACCTAACGGCGACCCTGGTTTATCACAGACGTTGCGAAATCTCTTCAAGTCACGGTTAGACGTGACTCATGTGACCCCATGACGTAATCGTCCTTATTTATCAATCTGCATTTCTCAGCAAGTTTCTGTTTTTTCTCAGAAAATATACGGAAAAGATATGTATTTCACACAAAATGACAATTATTTAACAGGACAATATTCATAAAAAATCATTTAGGCAAAGGATGACCCTGGCGAAATGTAACGTAGCTTGATAAAAAAATTGATCTAATGGCGCTTCCAGTGTATGTGATGTACGTACGCACCTCACAGACAATCTCTTCAAGTCACGATTCGACGTGACCCTATGACGTAATCGTCCAAATATAAATCTGCACGTCAGCAAGTTTCTGTTTACATAAATCTGCGAGTCTGGGCAAGTTTCTGTTTTCCTTTACGGAAAAGAAATGTATTTCACACAAAACAAACAGGACAATATTATGACCCTGGCGAAATGTAACGTAGCCTTGATAAAAAATTGATCTAATGGCGCTCCTAGTGTGTCCACCTAGTAGTGAGTACAATGATTTAATATTTTGACGAGTCAAACTCACCGACGTTGCGAAATCTGTACGCCGCTCCGATGTGTTTACGCGGTCCTAAATTAATATTTATTTGGACCAGTCCAACTTTCACATAGGCTCGATTTCCGCCGCTCTCTCGAGTCCGGGCTTCGTTCTTCTCCGAGAAAATCTTTCACAAGGCGAATACATTCATATATATTCATACTCACCCCTAGCTCTCCTCCTAGCACTTTGGCGGAGTAGAGGTATAAGGTGAATCACGACAAAAAAAAAACAGAAGCTATTTTACTAACCGGGTTGGGCCCTAGGCCTACGCCCGGTTAATTAATATAATTTTCAGAGGTGAATATAATCATATTCACCGCGCTAGGCGGTGAATATGGGATTTCAAGGCGTGGCTGCTAAGCTAAGCCACATTTCTTCGACCGTCAAGTAAAGATGGCGCTCGCTTTTGAATGGAATTTTCGTTTATTCTAAAGACATCACTCCAAGTACGGGATATTCAAAGCATTGGGAACCTAGGTAAATGACTACCAAGACGTTTGGACGGAAAATATTTTCAAGAAATGATTTTAACGCATTTAAAACTCGTAAACTTGTAAAAGTTTTTGTGTGGCCAACCAAGGCGGCCGTGTTCGTGTCGGTTGGAGTGACAGAAATTTGCTTCTCTTCAGACCTAAGCTACTTATTTCAGAACGATAACTACAGCTGCTCATGAAATCAGCAACGATCAAACAAAGGTACCTGATGAATAGTGTTCTTTTGTGTATTTTACTGCTTAATTTGATGTGTAAACGATGTAACTACGGTAATATGGCGAGTACTTGCGTGTGTTGTTTTCATGTTTTAGCTCGTAATTTTGTAGTTCCTGATATTCACCTCTGAAAATTATACTAAAACAATTATTCGCCTCAGGCTCAGTGAATATTGTGAATATTTACCTCGACTTCGTCTTGGTAAATATTCACAATATTCACTTCGCCTTCGGCGAATAATTGTTAATTATAATTATACTCACTTCAGGATATTGCAATCTTTGACGATCTGATTGGCAATATGCCATTACTACCTAATTTGGAAAGCCTGCGAATTTAGTCACGTGCACACGTGCAAAGTCACGTTTATAAAAATAATAAAAATCCCATTTTTCTCTGTTTCTTCGTTCTTTCCAAAAATACCTGAACTAATTTTTCTGCATGAGTGATAAACACTAAAAGCGTCATGTTTGCTAAGAAGACGTCATCAATTAATTAATTTCCACCAATCAGCATTTCGCGTCGATTTTTTGAGCGCAGATATTCAAAACTCTGAGACATCAGTGCAAGCTCTCTTTCCTCTCCTGCCTCCCCACCCCCCACCCCCCAAAAACCCCCAGAGAGCTAGCTCGCAGGCTAGCAATAGAGCAATAGAGAGTTTTTTGGCATGCTTCGCAAATTTAATTTTTGTGACGTCATAACTTTAGTACTCTGTTACTGTATTAACATCGCGGATTCAGTCAACACGAAAAAACTGAATTATCTGGTAAAGTTAATGTTTACATGTGATAAGGATTATTAGGCATAAACATTTGGCGATTCGGTATTGTTTTGGTGGGGAATTTTCTCCATGAAGTATATATGTTTTTGTGTTTGTTAGTTTGTTTGTAATTGTTTGTTTGTTTGTTTGTTTGTTTGTTTGTTTGTTTTTTTTTGGGGGGGGGGGGGGTGCTTGAAAGAGTTATATTTTATGGGTGTATATTTATCACAGGTATTTTGGTGGGGGAGGGGTGTTAAGGCGGGGGTACACGTGAATTTCAATGAAATTTTAAGAGGTTTAAAGAAGGGATAGAAGGAAAAAAAAAAATTTTAGAACACCAACAGACAGTTGATACCCACGCGGGTGCTCTTGCGAGGTTATCAACTGTCTGTCAATTGTCAATCTACTAATTTTTAAATTCTAATTCTAATTTTAAAACTACATCAAATCTCAATATTTCTTATTTCCCTAAATTTTACAACTCCTTTGAGAAAAACTATTTCCTCCCAAATATACCCAAAAATCACCCAAAAATTTACAAAACACCCCATAACATAGATTAATGAGATGAGCAGAGAGTTTTTGGATTGCTTGAAACGCGAACGAGATATTTCCATTAAACCTATGTTAAGTGGCGGAAAAAGGGCATTCATGTGTACTCCCGCCTTAAGTCACGTCTTTATTCACTCCGGCTCCTCTTGGACTGCAAACCAGTCTGTGTTTGTTGGGTGCGCCCGAAACGAACTGTGCGTGTGTGAAAATGACGAGTAGGATTGGTGAGAGACGCGCATTAATATAGGTAATTATAGGTAATCACATGGGGTCGAGTAAGACAGCGCTCTGAGACAAAGATCTTGCAGACGAACAAGGCGCTCGTGATTTCTTCAGCACTGGGGACATGGGGGATATTAACCGCTTTCTGTCGTAAGTGAACACCCATTGGAGCAGACTAAGAATCCATGCCGGCTTACGGGAGAAACTGGGCGTTGGTACGGCTTAAAAAAAACTGTAACTGTTATTCTATGTTGTCAAGAGAGGATGATCTAAGAGGATTCCCTGTGCCCCATGATAATTTTTGAAATATATTAATAGTTTTGTGCCATGCAGTGAAAGTTATTTTTATTTTATTCTGGTCGAGGCTCCGACATCACGTTACTCGAACTGACCAATCAGGTAGCGCTCTTAAAATAACTCAGCTATGGACTGAAAATTAAAAATAAATTTCAAACAAATATCATTGGAAGAGACCCATGTATGGGCGAATGCTTCTCTTATATAATCCTCTCTTGGTCTGTCTACTTTCCCTTGTTGTGAGATCAATAAAGAGCCATTCCTCTCAGCAACAGAAAACGTGACTTTTATATATAAAAATAAAGGATAACATGCTAATTTCTTGAGCCAACCGTCTGCTTGCTGTATGATGACTGCATGGGATGTCACAGCTTCTCTTGATCGGTAGGTATTCCAGAAAGAAACGACTTTCATTTAGCTTTAGTTACATTTTTCTCCACTAACGTCACTTCCGTGACACATAAGTGAAGTAATTAACCTCGTTTTAGTTTCACCGGAAACTCAACGTACATTGCAGTGAAAAGAAACTTTATTTAAAGCAACCATAATCTTTGTATTCCAGGAATGTATGTGCCGCTACCTTGCCAGCTCTTGCCGTCGTGCGCGGTGCGCGTGGAGTTGTGGGACTGATGTAGAAAAGAAAGGAGAATTTGCGTTTTGGGCTCCTTCCCATCAAACCCCACGCTCTTTGTTTTCACGCTCTTTATGCCGACGAAATGCGACGGCCCATGACCTATTTTCATGTCATTTAATCAGTTGTATCAGTTACCACAGAAGTTGATTTTCGGATACTTATGGGCGACCGTTACCACGTACCAAAAATACAGGAAGGTGAAACGGTACAAAGAAGACAGAAATGGTCTAGGTGTCAGTTACAAAATGGTATAGCTAATTAATAAATGGTACAGCCAAATTACAAACTGTATAGCTTTACTTGATGAAAAGTGGACAGTTGGGCAGTAAACGGTCGCGATAACGGCCAGAAATAGGCATCTGTAATGTTAGATTGCCGTTTTTTGGAATAGTCAATTGGCCTCATAGCTGGTCGTTCTATTTTATGCGGCTACACCGTGCTGACGAGACCCAACCAGGTCGAAACAGCTGTCCACGGTTGCATTTTTGGCTTTCAGTTTGGACTCTATCATGTCGTTGTCGCTTTAAGTGTTCTACGTAGTATCAGCCTTGCTCACTTTTCACTTTATTTGAATTTCTATTTCTGGCTGATTTGATCTTTTACAGATCCTACGTATACCAGCAGCATTTTCGTTCGCGGTCCTTTGCTACTTATTCACTTTTGGAAAAAGCCCAGATCAAACGAACACAACATTTGTCTCAACATTCTCTCAACGTTTGTCGAGGGCCGTTTAACACCCCCTGACATGTTCACATTCAGCTTTTGTTCTTGAAATGTTGAGAGGTTGTTGAGACCGTTTGACCGGGCATGGTCACAACATCTCTCAACATTCCCTCGACATTCTCTCAACACGGACAAAACAAATGTTGAGACAAATGTTGTGACCGTTTGATTGGGGCTTAAAGGTAATAAATCAATCAAACATACAACAATCATTGAAAGTTAGTCAATCAATTAATCATTTTTATTTATCCAACTGTTACATCAAACCTCAAAAAGAAAATAGTCTGAAAGATTTGAAAACCAGTTAAAAAAATTCAGCTTGTGTCGCTGTTTGGAGTGTAGGCGGCACTGATGCGCTAGTTAGGTAGCTAGTGCCCATTCCTTGCGCCGCTTCTATGTCGGACGGACGGGCATCCCATGATGCCCGTGGTCCCAGTGCGCGATGTGTGACGTCTGTGCAGCATGCTCACAATGCACAGGAATCACAAACCGAACGGCATCTGGCAGAAGTCCTTTCTTGAGCCAACAGAACTGCTTCCTTTCATTTCTATCACAATTAGCCGCATGCTGAGCCAAGCGGCAATCATTGAAGCGTTTATTACCGCCACCAGAATGTGTCTTTTCCCTTTTTCGCCAAACTGCCATTATGGGCATATTCTGATAGCGAGTTTCAATAGCTATAGACACGCTGATGAAAAACCACTCAATGGCCAGTGGAACTGATGTGGTAATGGCAAACGACTGAAGCAGTTGCAGGGGAGAATTGTCACTTGTGTAAAAATACTGATAGAAGTGCAGGAAGCCATTTACAGAGATGATAGCACTTGATTCGTAGAGCATGCTCATAATGGCGATATCCGCTGCTAGTCTCTCGAGGCGAGGCGTACGAAAGTCTCCACAAGTAACCAGTCGCCTTTCCCAAACCTGATGACAAATATGATCGATTAAAACCATGGTGCTACGTTCAATGACTTCGGCAATGCCATGGATCAGTCCAATCACAGCAACTGATCCCAAACTCTTGATGTCCACTTGTAAAAGCCTTAACATCATTGCCGACCCACAATACAGCGGGACCAGCAGTACAAATGAAGTTCCCGGATGGTTAATCCTCCATAACCGCTGAACACAGACACGTGATACTCCTTTGAGAACAACCATGACGAGAGGCGCGAATAATGCAATTATCATTTTGCCATGTCTGTCTTGTCTGTTGTATGCTGGGTAGAGGAAGTAAACCATGAGAACACCCGAAACAAACGCTAGAAGGAGCGGAATTGTTATAAATGTAGCTAACAATAACTGCTTTCTCCTTGTCTCTCTACAAAAATGTCTAACGATGATACAAACTTGTGTACAGAGGCATAGATAAAACACCACATTTCCGGGAATATGTTGTAGGGGCGTCAACTTGAAGTGAGAGAATCCTAGAGCTTGGATACCTATAGTGTATACAAGTTTATGCAAACAGTAAAATGGAAGGCATATAAATACAATTTTCCGTTTTAATCCCGAGATTTGAAAAGGTCGAAAATAGAAAAGTGTGGTAACAAAAAACCAATAGTAAAAGAACAAGATGACGACCGCTTCTGAAATGGTTCGAAGCCACTGTAGTTTTTTTGGGGTCGATTGGTCAGAATGATATAAGCAGTTTATCTGGGTTTGATAGCTGAGATAATAGATGGGAAATGTAACGATTGCTACAACACTCGCACTCAATATTGACATCAGAAATCCAAAGTAGAAGGATTGCCAAACTGAACGAAAAATCGATGGTCTAAGACGCTTCCAAGCCATTGCTCTATCTTCTGTTTCTTCCTGTGTTGGTTCGTTGTCTTCTGTGGAGCAGGCGTCTATAAACCTTGCGTTGATACTGCTAGACGGCGCTAGATAATCAAGCGTTGTTGCTTCTCTGTTGCTGTATTCTTGGTAAATAAGCTCATCAACAGGTTGGCAATACCATTCCATACCTGTATCTTCCAGAGGATTGTAGCCTAATAAGTGTGAATTATGTTCCCTTCCATCAAAGTTGTAGTGTTCAGCCACACTGCGTGTAAAACTATAAAAGATGTGGCCGAAGAACTCTATAATGGTATCGCAAAACATACTCGAGTGCAATGAGACCAGTTGACTCGATTTCCGCTGCTCTCTCGAGTCCGGTCTTCGTTCCTCCCCGGCTGGTAATCGAGCCTATGAGACCAGATAACTCAGAAATAGTTCAGTTTTATAGTCTCGGCGGCTTCGTAATGATAAAAAAAACAGAGCTTTCAGTTTGTCGATTGGTTTCAAAAGGAGCCACGTCCTGGTTCGAAACCATTGAACTGTTTGATTTGAATTTTCGTATTTTCATATGACATTTTTTGGCACTAGGACTCGTTTCGAAACAGAGGAAAAGACGTCACGGTCGCCATATTGTTGTATTTCTCTACTTAGGGAAATGTTCTATTCGATCCCTATTTTTTAGGAATTGGACACCAATATGGCCGTCGTGAAAACGCTCAATCACTGGAAAAGTTGAAAATTTACAAAGTTTGTAAATAACTGTAAATCTTGTAAATAACCTGTAAATAACATGTAAAGATACTGTAAACGATAATTGACAGGATCATTCCCCTTTTACATGATCTTGTCGATCCTGTAAAAAACATGTAAATATTTGGAGTGGATCCTGTAAATATTGAGAATAATCATGTAAATTTTTGGACAAACTGCCAACCAAACATGTAAATATTTTGTAAATAACATGTAAATTGAAAAGGGAGGCCTTGTAAATAACATGTAAATTGAAAAAGGAGGCCTTGTAAATCCTTGTAAATAACATGTAAATTGAAAAAGGGGGCCTTGTAAATGCTTGTAAATTGAAAAAGGAGGCCTTGTAAATCCTTGTAAATAACATGTAAATTGAAAAAGGGAGCCTTGTAAATCCTTGTAAATTGAAAAAGGAGGCCTTGTAAATAACATGTAAATTGAAAAAGGGGGCCTTGTAAATCCTTGTAAATAACATGTAAATTGAAAAAGGAGGCCTTGTAAATAACATGTAAATTGAAAAAGGAGGCCTTGTAAATAGCATGTAAATTGAAAAGGGGGCCTTGTAAATAACATGTAAATCGAAAAAGGGGGCCCTGTAAATACTGTAACCTGTAAATACTGTAACATGTAAATTTGAAAACGCAGCTTGTCACGAACCCAGTAAATACATGTAACATGTAAATCGAAAAAGGAGCAATATTTTTCTATCTGTTCTTTGCAAATTTTATTTTCAAAACATGTTATGGTTAAACAACACGGGCATCAACATCAAAAAAGCCCATTTACAAATCGATATATACATATACATCTTTGCCTTAGAGGTAATTTGAAATGTCATAAGCTAAAACTGTAATATTGATGTTGCAGCATTCCAAAACTAAGATAATAGTTACAAATATGTTACATAACAAATGCTGTGAATAATATATGCACCAGATGGGCTTATATTTAGCTTTTTCCTTTTGAACAAAATATAAGTTATAAGTTAATTTTTTGGAAGTTTTGGTTATTTAGTCAGCTTGCAAGTGCCGAAGGCTACTATACATTGTAATGTTTATAAATCAATATCATCTCATATAAAATATTTCCAATAAAATCATTCTTTTCTAAATAACATATTTTCATGATTACACGTGCATTGTATGCATCTATCCTTCTTCCTTGTATAAGCCCCTCAAATACATTTTGTATAATCATAATATGAATCATGAAAGTTACAGAATATACATGTACATGTATAAACGTGCCATTCTACCTAAAAAGCAGTCAGAATGAATTTCTAAAGATAGAGAATGCAAAATTACTTAACTCAGGAAATACATAATGTATGGTACAATGTTGTTATATTTATACAAACATAAAAATAATGTAGAAATGTATATTCCTATTGAAAGCAATATTGGCTGCGGTCACATCAAAGGTGTTAACTTAGTAAAGACAGAGCTAACTTTAGTTACATGTAGCTATTTCGGTATGCAACCTCTTCTCTGTTTACTCTAACTATAGTCTGGAAATTTACGCTTCAGCTTCAGGGATCCAAAACAATAGAAAGCAACTGAAATTATACCCAAGCAGGATGCTAGGGTTTAACATTAATTAGGAAGCGAAGGGCCAATCAGAATGCGGTCTTTGACATTTCTTTTTAGAAATAATTGTAGTTAACAATGTTGGTGTGACCGCGACCACTTGTCCAACCACTAAGTCTGATGTCATGTAACTAAAGATTAACCAGAACTTACTGTAATTAACAGCGTTGGTTTTACCACTGCCAGTATTGTTATATTTTCATGCATGCTGTCCATGGACAAATATCAGCATCTGCATGAGGACTCCCATATAAAAATGAAGAAGTCGATCATTGTACAGGGTACCTTAAGGAGTTAAAATTTGTGCTTTGGAACCACTTACAGTACGGTGTAATGTAAAAAAAGGTAAAATGACTACATTTAGGCTTATTCTGGTATCCTTAGAGTATTAGTGTGAGTCAGAAAAAAATAGGATCTAGATTTGTTATAAAATTGGTACCTCTTATAATATACATGTATGAATTTGAGCCATGCCCACAAAGTGAGATTCTGGTACCTTTTTGTTTCGTTCCCTCAGAAACGAAATGGTATTGTTTTGGATTCGATGTGAACTATTTACACAGTGGGGCTACTATCCAATCAGAATAACCCTCGTAGCTTGCAATGTAAACATGTTCTTGCCAAGACAAACAAACTGGCGAACACATGTTGTTCAAGTATCGATAAAATGATCGTCACGGAGACAATAAGAAATTCGAATGTATTACAAATTTTTTTTTTAAGGCTAAACTAGTGAGCAGCACTGAACGAACTTCAATTGCAAAACTTTTTATTTTCCTACGCGTTTCGTTAGACTATCGCTAACTTCATCAGGGAGTAGTTTTACAAGTAATAAACATGCTTGTATATATATACACAGAATGTACACGTTTACGGATTTACGGAAAGGAAACAAACATTATTTACTACATGTTTTTGCAAGGAGTGACTAAGGTGTAGCATATGTGTGACATATTTGTAACATTACATATGCATGACATATTTATTTTGGGGGTAACAGATTTAGTACTATATCTGTGACCCCCCAAAATAACCAGCCAACGCGTACTACATGTAGCTATTGGATTATGCTATGAACTAACGCAAGTTATGGCCTGAGGCTGAGCCCGTGATACTCACCCTCGCCCCAGGATTTTATCGGCAATTTCTCAAACCCAGGTCTATCCAAAACTTTCCCGACATTCTAATTGTTCTGGAAACGAAACACTATTCCTTTTTGAAATAGCTCCTTGTTGAGGTTCCTTTTAAAATTTCCAATGATCACCCTTCACCCTGATATGGGAGTCCCACTTGACATTTAAGGCTTTAGCCTGAATTTCGGCTGTCTCTAGTCGCTTACTCCGGAGAGAGACGTCTGAATCAATTGGCCGCTAATGCCGTCTGGTGACATCAGTACTTGAAAACCAGGTAGTGATTACGATTGGTTGAATTTAAAAAGAGTTGCATAATTATGTCTAATTATGAGTAATTTTAGCGGGGCTGTTTTTTCAAATTCCGGCTGGATCACACGCTTGCAGATCCTTGCATGGAGTTCACAATTTCAAAAATTATATCTTAAAGGCCGAGTAATACGGGCAACATTTTCTTTCAACTTGTCGTGCAATATTGTTGCGTTACAAGTTGAATTATTAGTGTTTTTTTTTTTTAGTGTATTAGTTGCTTCATGCTACAGAAACTGGGATAAGCTTCGGCAGTTGTGGGCCACTAGGCTGGCGAAGACTTTACCTACAATTAAAATGATTCTATACCCTTCAGTGTTTATCCTGGCTATATTTCTTTGTATACCGCATGAAAATAATTATTGTTAAAACATTCTGCATGAATTAATCGGCAGCGACATGACATCACCAGACAGCATTATAGGGGACAATTGATTCAGACGTCTCTCTCAGGATTAAGTGACAGAGGAGACGGCCGAAATTCAGGCTATTTAAGGCTTTGTATTGTATACATGTACATGTAGAGTTTACATACATGGAACTGAATTTTAAACACCCAACAAAACAACATTTGTTTTGTTGGGTGTTTAAAATTAATGTTTGATGGATATCTAGTAAAAAAAAATTAACAAACCAACTTATCTGCTCAAACAAATGACACAAAGATCACAAGTACATGTATAAATATATTGTAGTTTAAAATGAATTTTAGGTCAAAATGATCTCAAAATAGTTCAATTTTTATTTTCCTTTGTTCCAGAATTACTACAATAATCCTAAGACAAAGGAAAATAAAACTAGTTTGAAATCATTTTAACCTAAAATCATTTTAAACCAGTGCACCAAAAAATTAACTTGGATGTAATGTAGATAATTAAATAAAGGTGAAAACATCCACGGTTCCTCCTGTTCTTACAAATCCAGTTGCCAGTAAAGCAAGTTTGCATTCCTTGATGCTCATTCTCTTTGACTATATTCAGATACATGTACAATATATCTCCTAAGAACAAAGTGAAAAGGAACATGTTATCGGGGACATTTGAATCAAAAGAGAAGCTTTGAGAATGAACCATTATATTACAGTTCACATCCACAACACAAAGAAGCAACAAACAACAGAGGAACATTAGCAGAAAAGTTAACAACTACATTGTATACAGTATATGGGACTGGAAAACTAACAGTGTGCTACATGTATTAAATTGGCCTGAAATGTCCAAGAGATGGCTGACAAAGATCATGAGATGGCAGAGATCTATTGTTTATAAGTACTGTACATGATCATTTGAACTTGAAATGATCAAATGCCAACTCAATGCACATCCATCAAGATATAAATATTGCCTTGAATGTGTTCACATAGTGTTTTTCTTGGAAACAAATCATTATGTTCACCCTGTCAGCAAGTTTCAGGCATGAGGGCAAATGCGAGTTGAAACTTGATCATCGCAAGTTGAACTTTACCAATAAGGGCCTGTTCGCACTACACAAAATTTTGTTTGTTTTACAAAAAAATATGCCAACGTGAAGCTATTTTAAGTGCGAACAAGTTTTTTGCCTACCAAAATGTTGTCGAGTGTCACCAAACATCAAAGATGTTTTGTCAGGCATGAATATCTATTGTTTATTGACAGCTAACCTTCATCAAGTTATCATATTTTATATATCACAATTGATCCCAAGCAAATCAAACTATTATGGCTCCCGATGCTATTCTCAGGCAGATGATGTACAGTCACTGTACTACCAGTTTATGCTGCTCGCTAGGTACTGTTCTCAACTCTCTGCCCAGCAGCGGTACTTTCAAACAAGGCGCTTTGAATCATTCGAACGTCTTCGAACGTTTCTTCCTAACTCCCTAACAAGAGACTGCTGGAAATGAAAGCGTAAGAGCGGAAAACGGAAAAGCACAAACAATTTCTCGGATCTTGGTATCTATTTTAATTAATTTGATCGATGTTTCTGGTTATACAAAATACCTCACATGTCTCAAGTGCGAACGCGATTACGAAAACAAAAAATTGTCATTACAAAATTTTCAATTTTCTTGCAAACACCAAACCAAAGTAGTGCGAAGTGAAGTAGTGCGAACGGGCCCTAACATGGTCAACAAAACGGCTATCACAAGATAAGAATGTGGTTGCCTCAACGGCCATTTTACCATTCTACAGTAGTAGTTTTGTATTCATTATTCATTACTAATCAGAATGGATGGAATTGAAAGTTTAATTAATTAATCAATCACATTCAATCAACACTCAACCATACACACTTCATGATGATTTAAAAAAAAAACACTGACCCCTTCTAAAATTCACTGGGAAAATGAGAAAAACAAAACAAAAGCTAAGAAAAATTCAATGAGAGACTGAATCAAGTTCATAAATAAACTTAAGCTCACCTGAAATTACCAAGATGGCAGAAGTGTGGCCATTACATGTATGTCTACTGACTCTCTACTCTTTCCTTACAAGTACATTTTACAAGGTTTTGTTCTCGGATAAACAAGCACAAAATCAGTTGTAACATATCATAAAGCATGTTAGCTACATGTACATGTACACGTATCTCCATGAGGAAACTACAGTGTACAAACTGTAGCTACATGTATAAAAGCAACAACATAAACACACACACACACGATGCAGTAACCAGAAGCCATTTCTGTGTGTGTTTATTTTGTTGCTTTTATAGCTACAGTAGACTCCCGCTACAGTGTATCTCGACCTCGGTTATCTCGAAAACCCTGCTATCTCGAACTCAAACCAATTCCCCTTGCCCTTGTTTTTCAGTCATTTACTATCGGCTATCTCAAACTCCTTGCTATCTCGAACTGTTTTTTGTTCCCCTTGAGAGTTTGAGATTGAGCGGGAGTCTACTGTAGTTTCCTCCTGGAGACAGCTAACATACTTTATGATGTGACAACTTATTTCACACGCTTGTTTATCAGAGAAAAAACCTGTACTTGTAATGAAAAAGTAGAGTCAGTAGACCTGAGCCATACTTCCATGTATGCCATCTTAGAAATTTCAGGTAAGCTGAAATTTATTTATGAGCTTGATTCAATCTCTCATTGTATTGTTCTGGATTTTGTTTTTATTTTCTCATTTTCCCAGTGAATTTTAGAGGAGGTCAGTTAGGGGGTCAGTAAGGGGTCAGTTGACCGAGGGTCAGTGTTTTGTCAAGACCCATTTAAACATTCATTCCAATGAAAATGGATGTGGCATGGAAGTGCAAGTGCAAA
Organism: Desmophyllum pertusum; assembly: GCA_029204205.1. Lineage (NCBI taxonomy): Eukaryota > Metazoa > Cnidaria > Anthozoa > Scleractinia > Caryophylliidae > Desmophyllum > Desmophyllum pertusum. Next base: position 141,441 of record MU826378.1, read on the forward strand.
TTAGGCACTTGTTTCATGATATAATAATTATATCAATATTATGTCGAGCTTACATACATGTACTAGCTTGTTCTCACATGCTACATAACAATGTACATTGTTAGGAATTGGTTAAATATCTGGTATATTTTGAATGATTTCATGTTCAATTGCGTTCAGAAACCGAATGCATGCAATCAAGCACTCACAGTTTTATTGGGGGGTCAATTGTGACCAAATCAAAGCCAGTGAGCTCAAATGGTTTCAATTTATAAAAGCTTATCTTTGTCCGCATATTTTAAAGTTCGCTACTCGTTATTATAGCGAAAATATATATATAATTACGTACGGAGTATAGAAACAGTAAACTTAATAAGCCAAGCTTACCTTGCAGCTGTTTACTCAACAAATCAACTGACTCGACTGCACGATTTCGACGTTCAAAATTTGAATTGACATCACACAACGGCACTAAGAGACTGGCTTAAAAGGCGTACCCATGCATCTGAGGTCCGCTGTAAGAAGATGTCATACAGCTACTTGGTAAATAAAGTCGGCTTTCCGAGAAGAAAACCTTTTTTAGGCAGTAAAAGTTCCCTCCAACACCAGCCATAAAAGCTTCGACGACCGTTGAAACGAGCGCCAAAACACCGAGGCATTCCGGGAAGTGGTCAATCTCGTACCCAGAGTCCACGGTCTCCTCGGTCAGCGGGTCGTCGCCAGGTGAAACTCTGGGGGAATGGAATTTTTACACCAGAAATCTGGTATTCCGGTTGTTGTGCGCATGCTTAGCTCTAAAACGGAAGTCAACATTCTCGACCCCAAAGCCTTCGCTTTCTTGACTTCGAGTCAGAACTTCACTCGTTTGGTGTGGAGGCACATTGGATTCAATTCGTCTTTTTAAACGAAATTTGGATTAATCAAATGATTCTTCGAAGAAGACAGCTCGACGACGAAATGTTTATTGTGACAGGGCGATAGGGAAAGCAAAAAAATGGCGGCTGATTCCGGTAAGTTGACTGTCCTTTATGGGCATGATAGGTCAAGGGAAGGAGAGCGATTTTATCAAATCAGCTAAAATCTTTAGAATTATAATTTATCGCATTGTATTTCTGTGTATTTTTTTGTAACTATGAGAACTTGTCAGACTTGTGAGTGAGCTCACTGAAATGAGACATATGACCTCCGTTTTTATGGGTACTGCGCTTGCGCAAGTGCCCATTATTGTCGTCGTCGAAGCATTCTTAACATTCCTTCGTAAGACTTTCTTCGTAAGACAAAATTTTGTCAAGCGTCAAAACTGACAGATTCGTCAATTCACACACATTAATCTCAAGGTTACAGCGATGATTATTCGCTTGCCTCGGTCCGTACAACTTGTACCGGTCCAAAATTTTACCTGCTAGCAGCACCTATACTGATGTTTGAGTAGCACAATTTGCTTTACAAGCAGTGAACAGTGCACGTCCGATCGGGTACAAGTTTGCGCTAAAAAGTGACAGTGACAGTCGGGAAAAGCGGCAAGAAACATGCAAGTCGTTTAAAATTTCAGTCCGAGAAGAAGAAATATCTAGTTAATCAGTTTGTGTATCATACCACGAAGGCAGGAGAGTAAAAACTTTAGAAAGTACTGGTTTTAAAAGATTGTCGAGGAGTTGAATGCAAAATTTCACAGCAACAACAGAGGTTTTCGGTTTCTACGTGATTGATATGTTGTGGTTCGCCGCAAGGTCACTGATGTTCTTACCACATTTTGACGTCTTCTGTGATCTATTACTGAACAGACCCACGGCAACATGGAATCTATTTGTTTTATATAATTTTGGAGATATTCGCTTCGGATTTTCACTTGAATGTACGCTAAATAAGCCGATAAAAATTATGTCAACAAACATCGAGTTTAGGCCACAGTGTTTTCATGCACTCAAATAAAACTTTGTGAAAACTAAACGGCTTAAAATAAACTACAGCTCAACTCAGCAAATGTTTCGAAAAGCAAATATTTAGAGACTAACCTCTATTCCGTCCTGATATGAGGAAAAACAATCTGAATTATTCCAGTCCAAATCCCGTTGCAAGTCGCTTATAAACGGCGAACGATAAGCTTAATCCCGCTAAATTTATCGGATTCTGTTCACAAATTATGAGCTAAAGGACCATCATATTTTCCTCCAAGTTCTAGCCAAGCTTGAACAGCCGATTTAAAATTCGTATCAATTGAACAACATTGAATTTCCTACGGAATATTTCCAGTTTGACGAAAATATTTCTCTGTTTTGAGCGAAGGATTTGTTGGAGCAGGCAGGGCGCCCGCGCGTTTTCCCGCTTCGTGACGTCATTCGTGCGTCTGTACTCTAATAGATAACAGTTCTAAACCAATCACGGCGCGAGTTTTACACAGTGAATTATATAATTATTTTTAGATTCTGTTATGTCAGCGCGAATGCTGCTGTGTAAACAAAGATATTACAGTATGACGACAATCAGAAGAGTATGAGTGATGAGTGATTTGAGAATTTTGTTATGTCAGCATGAATGCTGCGAATGATCAAAGCCGCGTGCTGGATTGCAGAAAATTAATTCACCGCGCTTTCGGGAGTCTGACGTTGGACATCGTGACAAAATGATATTAGAAAATGGATTTTAGATCTACTATTGTTAAGTGTGTTAAATTTTTTTCGAAACGAGGAATGATTTTAATATGAAAATATCTTCTAAAATTAACGACGAACTTTATATCTGCTTGGTTTGTAGACGAAAGATAAGATCATCTCATTTGAGCACAGTTTCCGTTGTTTAAGAAAACAGTGGGTGATTGTATTCAAATTAGCTTGGGTTTTAAGTCTTGTTAGATGTACTGATCAAAATGACATGAAGGTAAATAAACTGAACAGAGTTTGTTGTCCGCAACTGACAAGTCGGCGAGCTAGTTTACGAGAGCAGAGTGTTGCTAAAAGTGACCTAATAAATTTGTTACGTTAAACGTGAATCGTGCAGTGTACTGTAATTACCCAGTTCAGTTAGCTAGGATATGAGCAGAGTCAAGATGAGAACTGTTCTTTGATGGATTCTTGTGTAATAATTCGTCGTCTATTTATAATATGTCAATAATTTCGCGGCGTGTAATTGGTCGGGTTATTACACAATTACAGAGATAAAGGCAAATAGCTTTGACAGTTTGCAGGGTTTTTTTTGGCAGGTTTTTTTTTTCAGTTTCGTGAAGTCAAATCCCTTTGTTTTGACTGTGATTGAAACGCCTCGTATGTACAGTGGAACCCGGATAAGACGGACACGAACAATTGTCCGTATTAAGCAACGTCTAATGACTGCAGTAAAAGACCAAGGAAGTGAAACTTTTGTGTTACGCCTGCCACGCAGCACAGTGAGCAAGACAGTGGTCAAACATGTCATGACAATATACAGTGCACAGATAAGCGAGGTTAACTTTGTATGAGAGCGGAAAAGTGACCGTTGTAATGTAAGATAAAATATATGAGCTTTTCGTCGGGACAAACAAAACTGTCCGTAATAAGTGCGAAAGGGGAGGGGATAGCCTGCGTGCAGATGTCTCCTTTTCCTTGCGCGTACTAACTTTCGAGTGCCTCCCGAGTTTGTAGGGGGGTACCGCCGGGAAATTTTTGATACAGTCGAACCTCTACTAACGGCCACCTCTCCACAACGGCCACATCTCCACAACGGCCACTTTCTTTTGTCCCGGCGGACAGTCCATACATTCACTCTTGTTTTAACCTCTCTACAACGGCCACCTCTCCACAAACGGCAACGGCCATTAAAACCCTATCTTTTTTGGCGTACAGTAATAAAAGGTCACGCAACTTCATCTGTACCACGCATCGTCGGGCAATACAGTATCTTATATTGCGGCACGTGTTTAGCCACTGATGGAAGAATCACACAATACTAGAAAGTACAAGGCCCCCATTTTTTTCTATTTTCCATTTTTTTTACGCTTTTACAGTTACTGTATTTTTATTTCAGTCGTAAATCGAGTACAGCTGATAAGGCTCTGTGTTTAAATTGCATTGCGAAATTGAAAAAAAAAATGCCTGGTGGCACAGTAAGTCACATTAAAATAGAACCTCGCAGCCACTCACTCAAGCAAACAATCCTTGACAACTTAATTTCACGAAAGAGAAAGTAAACGATGTACAAACTGATGTACTCACTGTACTTTACTAGCTTTGTTTTGTTAACATTCCTGTTCTGAACATCATTTTGGTTTCTGTTTTATTGATACATTTTGATTGTGTTACGTATTCATATGCTATAATAAGCATTTTAAATAAAAATGTTGTCCCCCCCAAAAAAACAAATGGTGTCATATTACACCCCTACCTCCCATAACGGCCACCTCTCTACAACGGCCACTTACCTCTGTCCCCAAGGTGGCCGTTGTGGAGAGGTTCGACTGTATTTCGCATTTCGTGCGTTTTGATATGAAACCAGGCAGCAAAAAGCAAACGTATAAACATAAAAATTTCTTGCACTTTTTAAATTCAAAATGGATTAATGACAAACAATTGCAAGAAACTTTATGTGACATGTAATTTACAATTTACGGACAAATGTATCTATCGATTGACAGGATTTTGCTGCGGCCTTTCTATTTCGCTCTTCTGTGACCTCTGGCTCTGTTCGGTCCATTTTATCCAATATTGACACACATGCTGAGCCCTTTTGCAGTTCATTATTGGGGTACCCAGTCTTCTCTCATTTTGATAGAGCCTGGGGATTAAAATTCCGTATGAGGGTTTTAGGTCGAATTTATCGTTAACGTTAAATTCAGCTTATAGAATCTCAAGATCTGGTCCAAAATTTAATATGTCACCCAGCAAATCTACAAATGGCGGACCTTCGATGTTATCTTCGTTGATTCAGGCTTCATTTCCAGACTACACCAGTTAGCGAATTAGAGCTTTTCATTCACTTTATTTTCAGCCATCGGTCCACGGACGCACCTGTCGCATCCCTCGCCCTACGGGCCTGATTATTTTAGTGTGGTTAGCCAAAGCAAGAGATGTTGCCTTAGGGCTAGGGTTATCAAATGCAATACACCAAAGAAAAAAATAACAAAACCAACAAAGTTGCTGCACTATCCTCAACGGCGACAACTCGGAGAACGAAGTCTTGACCTATATTATCAATTGAGAGGTCTGGTGAGAGTTAACGAAAGCCATTGGCGTGGAAATGTTTATATCTAGTATGTCTAGTATACATGTTATAAAGGGATGATGTGGATTCATGACTGCTGGGTAGAGAAAAATATAACTTACTGATTGAAATCGTGAGAGTCCCTAACCCATTTCGTTTAATCGGCTCATGGGCTACATGTATGCGCATTCTCTGAGTAAAAAATGCAGTAGCCATGAGCACGCCTCGCGGGCCTATTTTTGCTTTCTTGTGGACCATTTAATTAAGCTTAAGTCTACTCTTTGACATTGAGCTACATTGTACATCAGTTCATATTTTAACTGCTGAGGAATGCCTTGCCTGATAAATTGATAGTTCAATCAGGCTAGGATCGCTACTGTATATTATTATACCGGTATATGAGGGCAAATAAATGCATTGTTATCCTGGTGCATGAGCCATGTTAATTTGCTTTGCTTATTTGTTGTTTCTATTTTAGAGATGTAAACAGAAAAATTCCCATCATGGAGGCTAACTTGGGAGACCCAGTTGAATCAAACCATTATGTAAGAACAATACAAAGAAAAGCAGTCCTGGCCATGTGTGGCAAGAAACTTCCATGAAAAAATGTGAACATGAGGTTACATAATTTGTTTGAAAATAAATGATATATGAACAGAAATTTGTGTTGCAGTTTGTCATGTACAGTCTATCGTCAAATCCAATTTTATTAATATCTTGTGAGAAGTGCTGTTTTAGAACAAACCACAGCACAGGTATAACTGGCAAAATACAACTCATATGTTCACCAGGAACCCCGAACGGGAGTGGTGGGAGTACTTCCTTATCTGGCCTTGAGGGGGATGTGTGGCTCAACCGGGTATGCCAATGGTTTTCAGGGTTTTTTGTCTTGAACAGGCGATTTCATCACTTTTTGTCTTAAACAGGGTTTCTTTATGGTAGCACTTTACAAGACCATCAATGAAAAGGTCTTCAGTGCTTGATGCATACTAAGAATTAATGTAAACATCTTAGTGACTGCATAATAATTAAAATATCAGTAAATCGGATGTACAGATTACGTCCTGATTTTCATCAACTTTTCCTTCTATTTACTTGCCTAAAATGCCTTGCTAAGCCAAGGTTGTCGACGAACATAAACTTTAAGATGCATGTGTCATAAGCTTGATACAATATTTGCATCAGATCTGTATGGGATTTACAATGGCTCGCCTTCGGCTCGTGATTGTAAATGCCCATATACAGATCTGCCGCTCATATTGTATCTATCACTAATTGCCAATGCTGCATTAAAATAAGAAGCAGTTTATCACTATTCTATTCTTGTCTTTAAACTAATATTAAGAGTATGATTAGACAGGTCTCAAAAATCGGAATTCTGTCTTTAACAAAGGTCAGGATTTAAGTGGCCGCACCTCCCTACCCGAGCATCTGTTGAGTACCTCCCCCAGGCACTTTTCATGCTTGCAGTCTAAATTAACTGTTAACAGTTAGGTTAAAGTTTGTATATAAACCAACTGGCTTATCAGGCCAGTGCTAAACTCTGGTTTCCATATATATACACATGTAGCATGCAGCGACTAGGAGTATCACTACTCCTCTGGATGGGATGTTAGTCCTTTGCAGGTACCCACCACCCACCCATTATGTTTCTCAGGGTGCCCATTAATACACTGATCGTGGGTGGAGAGAGAGAGAGCACTGTGACAGTCAAGTGTCTTGTCCAAGAACACAACGGACATTTTATTAAGAACATAATTTCTCATTACTATGATTTCCATAAATTTTTATTCTTTGTTCACTCCTGGGAATCACAACAGGAAGTTGAGTAATTCTTTCCATTTTTTGTTATGAATTTCTAACGTTTTATTCTCCTTGGCTATTAAAAACTCTAATTAGTAAGTAAATTTAATCCTGGCTTTAAGCAACGAAAGGGATGGTTTTATGTTGAGACATCGGCATTGATAGATCACTTGCTTACAAAGGATGATAATATGATTTTATTAATAGTAGGAAATCCTTCCGAAAAAACCCAAATGTTATATTAGAAGCATTTAAATTATGAAGGTTAATAAAATAATCTTTCAGCCACTTCGTTACTGAAAGCCAAAAGCTGCAAGTAGTTTCGCAGTAAATAAATAGATGCTCGAGGATTCGTCAGACTTTCCACAAAATAATACCCATTTGTAAAGTGCTTTATTAGTGTAAACAATTATATTTAAAAATTTATACTGGAATTCTCTGGTTTTAGAGTCAATGGTTACGCTTCTCGGAAGTAGATAAATTACTCCATGTTGTTCAAAACTAGATTTTAATCATATATAATATGTAGTAAATAACTTATACAGTTACTTCCTTTTTTTTGTAGATACGCTGTATGTGTACTGTTTAGTATATTTTTCTTGTATCGTATTGTTTTTTTCCTATATATTTTTCATTGTTCTGTACGTAGTATTACTGTATTAAGTAGTTTTTTTATGTGAAATGTAACTATGTTTGTATATTTTGTGAATAAAGTGTGAAATCATTAAAAAAAATAAATAAATAAATAAAATAAACAACAACAACAACAACAGGGAGTTGAGGGAGTAAATGCTTTGAGGTGTTTTTTACAAAGGATCCACCTCTTAAAATCCATTTCAGTGCGTTGTTTTGTATTTATATTTGGTATTTGCACGTTGAATAAATAAATATATATGCATGTAATGAGTTGACTTCAAGGACTGAAAGGCAGGAAGCCTTCAAACTTATTTAATTTCTAAAACTTCCATTCATCCACTATGGCCATCCCCATAAAAACATTTTATGGGGATGGCCTATGGAAGATTTTAAATTATGGAAATTTAGATTAGCTCTGTATATATGTCACACAATAAATCACCATAGCACAAAAAGTTATAAATATTTATTTAGTGAAATTCCACCCAAGTACGTTTCCTTTGCTATGTCTCCTGATACGATTAGTAAACGAGTAAGTGCCACGCGTATTTGACACCGAACTTTGAGCACAAAATTCGGCAAGAAGACAAGTGGCGCTTAGGGCGCTTCTGTCTAGCAGATTCATGCACATTCGACGAGCAATTGGCCGAAATTTCAGGCAAATTCCACTACACAATTTCCTACAAACTTGCCATTTCTGATGTACACTTTGCAGACTGTATGGCAAATGGCGTCAATATAGCGATTGATTTCTTTATAAAAATACAACTTGAGAACTAAAACAATTTACCTCCAGAATATAGAATATCACTTTCAGGTTGATTTCCTTTATGTTGACCGGCAAATATGTTTTAAAATGGCTAAGGCGAACACATAATTGGCGTTGAAAATACGCGCATCTTGCCACCAAACAGCCGCCAACTTGAAAACATGACAAAATAATGCTTTGCGATCACTTCCATTCTCTTTCATTGTTATACAAACAGCCAATAAAAAAATTCGACATTAATTTCATTCCCCCAGAGTTTCACCTGGCGACGACCCGCTGACCGAGGAGACCGTGGACTCTGGGTACGAGATTGGGAAGTGGTTACATTGCGCATGATTTGTTCAGATCCAGACTCTCTCGACCAATGCAAGAGTTGAACTTAGTCTCCCTAAGACACCGCTAATGTCAACTAATGTCGAACTTCCCCGTTATTTTTGCCCTTGTTTTTTCAGTCATTTGCTATCGGCTATTTCGAACTGGGTTATTTCGAACTCCCCGCTATTTGGAACTAATCGTGCAGTTCCCTTGGCCTAAAATCAACCCCGTTATTTCGAACTCTAATTTAAAAAGTTGATGGACAAACATCAGACGGCATCAGAACACAGCTGGAAGCGCACTGAACTTATTTATAACCTTTTTATTGCACTTATTTTGTAATGTATATATCTTGTTTTGTTGGGCACAGTTCCGGTTGTACGAATGTACTATATATTGCCAATTTCTTGAAATAACAATTGTATATAAGGCACAAGTCATTCCATCATGTTAATTATTAATTATTAAACACTGACCCGGTTATTTCGAACCCCCGCTAAACAGGGGCACCCAACGGATCGTTTCGGTGAAATATATATTCGGAAGGCCTATAATCGCCTCAGATATTCGGATTAAAGTTTGGAGTTTTCTTTAGGGAAATATGGGAAAATTAATGCCTATTATTTTTGGAGAGATAACAATTTCGTTTTGGGTACAAAAAAAGGTCAGCTAGGATTTTCGGAAAGGAAAAAAGGTCAGCTAGGATTTTCGGAAAGGAAAAATCAGCAAGGAAGAGCTGAGGTTTTCGGGAAATGACTAAAAAGCCCCAATAAATTCGGGAAGTCTAAAGTTCCCCTAGAATGACCGAAGATATATACATTTTATAGCACAGCTTAGAATTTAAAAGCACATGCACCAGACAGCCTAAAATAGTTGGAAGAAAAACGTCGTTGGGGTCCAACAACTTGATCCCGCCAGAGCTGTATGTTGCCCCTAGCTAAATCGAGCTATTTCCCGTTTCCCCTGAGAGTTCGAATTAACGGGGTTCAACTGTATTTACATGGTTCAAGACAGGCCCCCTTTTTCGATTTACATATTATTTACAAGGATTTACAAGGCTCCCTTTTTCAATTTACATGTTATTTACAAGGCCTCCTTTTTCGATTTACATGTTATTTACAAGGGTTCCTGAAAGGCCCCCTTTTTCGATTTACATGATATTTACAAGATCTAGATACTGTAAATGTGTTTAAAATAATTTACAGGTTTTTTACACTTCCTCGAATTCTCACTGTAAAAACTAAACACGTAAATCACTATTTACAGTCCATTTACATGATCTGTTAAAGCTGTAAATATAATGTAAATTTTATTTACAAAACACTAACCTGTAAATTGAAATTTACAAAGTATGTAAATCCAGATTTACAGTTGTAAATATATTTTTACATGTTTTGTAAATTTTCAACTTTTCCAGTGAATTTTGCGGGGAAATAAATTCAGTACTAGATCTACGTGCTACGGGCCCGGTTGTTTAGGTTACGAACATGAAGCTATACAACAATGGAACGAAACTCGAAGGTTTGGACTCAGTTGCATGGAAGAAAGAAATCCGAAACGGATGTCAACAGTCCAAGAATTAGGGTGGAAAAAAATTGCACTTCCTGAACACATGCTGCTCAACTTGAGTTCAAAATAAATTCAGTGTTCTGGAGAATGCCTTAAAGTCACTGTATATATATACACTTTCGAACACTTCGTCAAATAAGGTTCGAGCTATCGAGGGTAAAATTAGTAAGAATTTTTCTATTATATCGTGTGTGTGTGTGTTTTTCAATATACATCAGTATACTTTCTATACTTAATATTAATTAATTAATATACTCATTACAGGATATTGCAATCTTTGACAATCTGATTGCCAATATGCCATTACTACCTAATTTGGAAAGCCTGCGAGTTTAGTCACGGGCACACATGCAAAGTCGCGTTAATCAAAATAATAAAAATCCCATTTTTTCTTCGTCTCCTCGTTCTTTGTATAGGAAAATCGCATGGGCCCGAGTGCAATTAGGGATTAATTTCACTTGTATTTTCAAAGTTTTTACAAAATTGCCCGAGTCGCGCATTAATTTCACTTGTATTTTCAAAGTTTTTACAAAATTGCCCGAGTCGCGCAGCGACGAGGGCAATTTTGTAAAAACTTTGAAAATACAAGTGAAATTAATCCCTAATTGCACGAGGGAACAATGCGATTACTTGTTTATCACATAAAGGGCAAAATGTTCGGAAAACCTTCAGCGTGCGGCTAATAATTCAGCCTGCGGAACGAAAATAAGCTTATTATTTTCTAAAATCACACAGAATCACAGCAAGATCAAGCAAAACCTTTATACGTTCAGAACGGATAACTTTGACTGTTATGTAAATCTTAAGAGAAAAACGTAAGTCAATCCAAGACAAGCCTGAAACGTAAGCTTTATAGTCACCTGTTTGAATGTTTTGAAGCTTTCCGCTGCATGCGAGCTGCTTGACATGTACAATCCTACATCGATAAAACAGCAAGTACGACGAGTCCAAACAAACTTGTAGAGGTAACTTCTCCTATTTAATTTGACCTTCTTCTTTCTTTGGTCAAACTCTGTGCTATTTTACTCTGTCGGGTTGCATGTGATAAAGCCGTATTTAACAGAAGTGAAGCGAAGAAGTCAGTTGGCCGCCATGAATGAATTTCCCGACGTCGCAAACTCGCCAAGTCCTCGCTGATGTTTTCTAGTTTTCAACTGAAATCATCTTTGTTCTGATTTCGAGGAAACCCTGATTCAGCTTTCGGAATTTCGTTTCAAGCTATCACCCGATTTCCATTCCTTTTTCGTCAAATAACTCAGGAAACTGAAGTCAAAATCCGAAGCGACGTACAATCGCTGTGTTTGAAAATTCTGCTCAAAATCCCGCCGTCAAGAAGCCAACTAAAAGTGCAGCGCGCTCAGCCAATTACGAGCGAGGGATTTTGCCGTTCGACCAATCAGGATCAAGTAATCATGCCCTTGATTACCAAAAAGTGCCCTTGATTAAGAAAAAATGCCCTCTGTCTTAGCCAATCAGAATTCAGTAATTATGCCCGCTATGTGATAACCCCGGTTATTTAATTGCAATCTCCTGTGGTGAGTATATTATACGAACTCCGAGCTCTGTCACGATATTTTAAATCACTTTTGCGAAGTGCAAAATCACCTTCAACTTGAAGAAAGCCTCAAAATCATCGTTTACTAGGATAGAAAAATACCAAAGAGGTGATAATAAACCAAACAGGAACAAGGAACGGCAAACTTGAAAAAAATTGGTTTTAGACTATGCCAAAAAAATTGGCTAACTTTTTCAAGATGCGCCAACCGTGACATAGCTACTTTAAGTCGAGATAAATCTTCTGATTAAACTTCCTTTCAACATGTTTCAAAAAGAAAACTAGCTTTTACCTTTCCTTCCTGACCGCATAAAGAAGCACTTTCCTTCCCTCGCTCGTTCTTTAGCAACTTGGTCCATTCTATTTTATTATTTTGCCAAAATTAAATATATGGTTAGATTTTGATGTTCGCATTACTTACACTTCTCTTGTACTCTTGCAATCTATTGTTTTGTTCATCAAGGTTCAGAGTTCGAGAAAGGTTGTCGGAAAAAGCGCACGCGACAATCCCGAAAGGTATTGTGGGTAGTTTTAAATTCACGGTTCCTTGACTTCAGCATTTCAGGGAAATCTGAGAAAATGTCAAGAGACGCCATGGACGTATGTTTGCGAGTGCTAAAAGAAAGCAACCAAAGTAGGCATCGCGGTTTGATGTATTTATTATGGTTATTTGATCATATCCCAGATTACCTTTCGGGATTGTCGCGTGCGCTTTTTTCCGACAACCTTTCTCGAAACAGCTGTAAATAAATAATGAACAGTAAACATTCAAAGCGAGTGACCCTCCACCCAGGGTAACCCTGCTCCCCGAGCCAACATGTAAATGGTTCGCTGCTCGTATAAAAAAAATGTATGAAAAGTTCTCTCACCCGGGGTGACTCGGTATGGAACTCTCCTACCTTGGACAACATTGAAAACAATTGTATAGCGCCATATTCCACTACTGTTCATGTCGTTTAACAATAGAAGAATCTTTGGTAATTTGTTCCAGTCTAGGTGCGTCTGTTGAGTATAAAGTACACGGTCGCCATAAGTCTTCATATTAGCTACGGGCTCATGGAGTAGCTTTCGACGATAGCCTGAATTTCAGGCGTATCCTCTGTCGCGTTGTAATTGACAAATGAGACGGCTGAAATTCAGGCTAACAATATGAATCGTGTCTTCAAACGAAGGGTTTCTCAATTCGTCCACAAGTTCTTCCTTGGTCTTGTGCTCAGTCGTTTGATGAATGGTTCAGGTAACATCTGTAACATGACTGACTGTGCAAAGGCGATGTCTTGTGAAAAAGAGGCGGGGTGGTGTTGGAGAATACAACCAGTAGAGGACGCATGCGCAGCTGCTTTGTGGATTATGTGATAACTTAAAGTAGATTTTCTGTGTTGAACGCTGTCCCTTCCCTCGTCCATAATGGTCGACTTAAGAACACAAAATCATCAACGAGAATGAAACTTCCAACTGAACTGATAACAACTGAAGTTTTCAGTTAGAAAATATTACGTCGCACAGTCAATCAAACATCTCGTCGGATTGAAAATCTTGACTGATCCAGTTTCAACGATAAAAAATAATGACCTTTGGGTCAAGGATCGAAAAATGCCAAGTCGAATTTAAACGTGTTGATTTTATTTATGAATTTATTGATGAATTCGTTTATTAATTTCGTGTGTTAATTTGATTTAGGTTCTATTGACTGCAAAGCTGAAGGAATTTCCCTTTAAAAAAAATAGTATTATATCTGAACATTTCCATCTGACAGTCCGTTCTACGAACGTAGCTGTTTCCATGGTAACTTCAAAGGTCTTATTGTATCTGTTCCGGGTGCATCTGCTGCGTTGCTTGTGGACTGGAAATGACAGGAGATGACTTTTGTGTTAATTCCGGTGTATTATTTGATACTTGTTTCTTCTGTCCAGCAGTCTCCCTCTCAAAAATGATTTCCTCGTCGCTGTGCTCCTCCCACAGTCTGTTTTTGGTGATGTAGTCTCTAACAGGTCTTCTGGATCGTTCCGTTTATGGGATCGCTTCTTGCAGTTCCTCCTGTGAACAAAAAAAAAACGTAATGAAGTATAAGATAACTCACGATAATGTACAGATTAGTTTTTGATGGCCATCAAATTCTCTTTCAGTTTGTAGCTTTTGCTTGTAGCTCTTCTTGATTTCGATTTCATTTATTTTCCTCATAGTGTCCATAGTATACTGAGTTCATAATAGACTTTGAGTCGAGTGTTTTAACACTCAAGTTATCCCCACCGAATAATCCTTCAGCATGGTATCCGGAAGGCCAACCCCACATCGTTGTCGTGGATACCGGGCAACGCCTACGGCGGCTAACCGGGCTCAGCTGGTGGGAACATGCCATGTACCAAGTCATATACGGGATTTCGGCGAGAGAAACTTCATCCGTGCGTGGGTGCACCTATTACCTTACCTCGCCCCCGTTCGTTAGGGGTAATGGGGGTTGTTTCTTCTCATTCCGCCCCCGAGGGGGTGTCCAGTGAATTAGCTATAGTTTCAGTTTCCGCAACCAGTAAATCCCGCACGTGGTGGTTGGCCTTCGTACGAGCAGAGAAGATGTGCCCACTAGTGAAGAAGATGAAGAGATACAACTTAAGTATTCTCGGATCGAGTGAGTGAAATGAGATGGAATCAGACCTAAACAGTCGTGGAAACGTACAGTGACTGGAGAACATCGGGAGGACGTGAACCGGTGAAGCCAAACATATTGCGAATAACAGAGTTCGGTGGAAAGTTCAACCTCGTTCCCAGGGTCTCTCATCTCCCCACCCCAGAGGCCCTCTGGGGTGGGGAGATGAGAGACCCTGGGAACGAGGTTGTGGAAAGTTATGGTGGGAGCCCTATGCCCCTCGAGGGGCAAAGAAGATTTTAATCCTCTTTACAAAGTCAGTAAGTCATTGTTCTTCATCTTTAAAAAATCGACGAAAAACATGAATAGGGTCTAACATTATTTGTAGTTAACTAGAAGCTTACCATAGCCGCACAAGGCCAGTAACACTAAACAATGACACCAAAATCCCTGCCAAGATTCCTCCAACAATGGGCGGAGAACCAGAGTCCGCTGGAACTTTAGTTCTGGAATGGTGGGATTTCTTTTTCTTTTCAGTCTTCTTGTAATGTTTGTGTTTTCCATGTTCACCGAGTCTCGACGATCAGAAGCTGTATTCCAACGAAGACCAGAAGATGTGTTCATTCCATGATGCACAGCAGTGGCTCTATGGTCCGCTGCTGATTCCTTAGAGTGTAAAGCAGGTGCTCCTGTAACTTGAAAAAGAGCGTGGAACTGTCCTAATTTGTTTTTCACATTTGTAAATCAATTTGTTCGTATGCGCGCATGGATTGCACATGCAGATAAAGATGCATTAATTTGTTTTGGCCCGCCCTCTTTGTGTGCGATTTAATAGTACGTTATATTATCTAAATGAATTAGAAAGCTCTATCATTCAAATTACGATCTCTGTTTTCTAACCTGGCAGACGATTCGAACTTTAAAAAAGAATTCAATTCAAAATAAAACGAAACCAACGCGACGTACGCGACTATTTCGCTGATTCAAACGAAGTGTATTAACCCGATGAGGTGAATAATTGTTATTTTCTGCATCGGAGTTACTTTCCGTAATCTTTGTTTTTCATTAAAGCATCAACAAGCTAAAATACACAAAAGTAATTTGAGAGAATCTTGCTTAAACAAGTTGCTGTTGTTTTTATCTTTTTTAAAAGAAACAATTGTTCTTTAAACCAAAAATAATCGGCTAACTTACCTTCACAAACTGTGTTCGATATCACGAAACACATCAGTATCACCAAGATAAAGCTTTTTTCTTCTTCATTTTAGACGCTGCGCTAACGCATTTGATAAAAAAAATAGTAGTTAAACTCTTGTCTGTCGTCATAAACGGTTTTCATTTATGACGTAATAAAGCCGCGCGCGCCAGCGCGAAGACGGTTAGATGCACGCGCAGATTCCTCCAATGATCTGAATCTCATTCTGCTGTTGAATGGATCAGATTCAAACAGTTCGGAAAGAACTTGAATCAATAAATAATGGTAATAGTATTGAGTGGAGTCCAATTCGGTCCACAGACGAGGGATCAACAGAATTTTTAATCACGAGCATGATTACAGACAGAATTGGACCACACGAAAAATGTGAGGGGAAAAACGATCGAATAATATATGCAGCAATACTACACACTAAAATGTCTAATAAGTATAGGAAATCGTATGAACGCGAGTGCAATTCGTGATTTATGGGCACGAGTGATGTTTTGAAAGTTCTCAAAATTGCACGAGCCTTTAGGCGAGTGCAATTTGAGAACTTTCAAAACATCACGAGTGACCATAAATCACGAATTGCACGAGCAGTTCATACGATTTTTTGTTTATAATAATCTCAACAAAATTTTGCTGCGGCCATCACGCTACTCTGCACACGAAACGCTTCACTAGTTTCCAAAGTGCTCACATGTTTTATTTGAACGCGCAGGCAAACCAAGCGTGAACTTTTTGAAAGAATTACAGTACTATAATTTAGAAAACAATTAACCATTGAAAGCTTATTTCAATGCCATTAAGCGGCAAAAACGTCTCTACTTGTCCGGTACCGTTTATCGCAATTCCGTATTGCACTCTATAACCTATTTATGCATTCGTCATTGACCAATCAGAAGCTCCATATTTTGTTGAGTATATTACAAGATTTATTATCCAACGCTTTTCTTTCCTGAACTGTGTTTTGCGTTGCACGCGGTCAAAACCGGTCTCCTACAGGAGCACAAACATCGCGAGATATTTCTACTTGTTTCGCGCGTTATTTGTACTCTACTGCCAATGTAACTTGTCTGCAGACCATATTTTCAAGGGACATCATTCAGGAAAAAATATATCGCTTAATATTACTTTCAATTATTTTATTACAATGCTCTATAACTTTAATTTTATACATTTATATTATATTTGTCCTTTTTTTCTGTTTGACTTATCGAAATTTTATTTCATAAATGCGTAACTATAAGTATGACTAAATAGAATGTGCGTAAATTTAAAGACAGTTGGAAAATTGGAAAGGGAGAAAACCTTTCTTAAAAAAGAAACGTCTCCACTATTGTAATATCCTTTCTGAAATCACACATCAAACGTCACGACCCCGTATTCGGACTTTTTTCAATCAGGCATGCATCTGTTAATGAACGATCTGTTTTAATTTTAAATAATGTTGACGTTAAAATTGATTCAAAAAGTAGAAATGAAATTTGTCTAGTTAGACTTATAGTTCATCATTTATTTTCCAGCTGAAGATGTGGTCGATTCTATCTTTTGATAAACTACAGTCGAAGCTCTCGTAAGCGGACACCATCGGGAAGCAGAAAATGTGTCCGAAACTGGAGCCGGCCGCTTCTGGGAAAGTGTAAATACATAGATTGTATGAGCGGCTAGAGTTCAAACGGTGTTTTGTCAAGGCAATGGTAAGTAGAGCTGTCCGCTTATGAGAGTGTCCGCTCAGAGAGCTTCGACGAACTTATAATTGCACGAAACCATCAAGTTCGTACATGTATAGCGGTAAAATCTCGCCATTCTGTACAGCTAATATGGGAATTTACGATGGCGTCTAATGTTTATCTGCAGGTAAATGATTTGTCGTACAGTAAAAAGGCAGAAAACCCGGGAATAATATGGAAGCCCCCTCACCCACGCAAAGCGCCACGTTTACTGATTGATAAAATCCAACTAGTGTGTATAATATGATTTGATTTGATTTGCGATTGTCATGTTTTGAGTAAACATTTTGTTTTTTACATAACAGTTCTACACAAGGTTTACATCTGTATAATAAGAAGGCTTTGTTTCCAAGGAAACCGTTGCTTAGGAACAGAGAACAATGTTGCCTGTGTCGCTACCAATCAGAAGCAGTCTGTTGAGTGGCAGGTAGCCAAGGCACGTGATACCACCGCGGAATACGTCACTGCTTAACTTGTAACTGACGTAAGGATCCTGAGGTGCAAAAAAAAAAAAACAAGAAATAAGTTGTTTGAGTCTGTTACAATCCTACGGATCGGCGCAACCACATGGCTGGTCAATGTCGGCGCTTAAATCCCGTTTCTGTAGGCTGTAGGATAAAGCGATTAGCAGTATTGCTACTCCCCCTGGCTGGGATGTTAGTCCATTGCAGGTTTACCCCGATAATTTTGTCATGTTGCCCTAACAGTTTGCGGTACCCATTTATATTCCTGGGTGGAGAGAGGCACTATGAGAGTAAAGTGTCTTGCCCAACAACACAACACAACGACCCAGGCCAGTGCTAGAACCCAGACCTCTCGATCCAGAGTTCAGCGTGGTAACCGTTAGGCCACATGCTGTTTACTACCCAACTCTTCTATCCTAAGATGAAAAAAAGTCTACAATGGCTACATTTGCATTAAGTCTGGGTCACAGAGTACATGGAGTACATGGTAAAAGTTGAAAAGGACTGGGAACTGGTTTAGCCTTGTTCCCACAATGCATGCCTATATTTTAATTCATAATAGCGATCTATTTGTATTGCTCACTGACTTACACCAGGGAGCCATGTACGGGATAGAAATTTCTCGCTTTATAACATAGAGGGCAAAATTACTGAATGCTGATTGGCTGAGACAGAGGGCATTTTTCATTAATTTTGGTTTGCCCGGGGCAAAATTACTTGGTCCTGATTGGTCGAGCGGCAAAATTCCTCGCTCCTAATTGGCTGAGCGCGCTGCACTCGGTTGGCTTCTTGACGGCGGGATTTTGAGCAGAATTTTCAAACACAGCGCTCGCTTGTACGTCGCTTCGGAATTTGACTTCAGTTTCCCGAGTTATTTGATGAAAAGGAACGGAAACCGTGTGATAGCTTGAAACGAAATTCCGAAAGCTGAATCTCAGTGTTTCACTCGAAGCAACAGAAGATTATTTCAGTTGAAAACTAGAAAACTTGCATCAGCTTAGACACTTGGCGAGTTTGCGACGAAATTCATTCATGGCTGCCAACTGACTTCTTCGCTTCACCTCTGTTAAATACGGGCTTCATCACGTGCAACCCAGAGTATAAAAGATCACAGAGTTTGTTCAAAGAAAGAAGAAGGTCAAATTAAACCGGATAAATTACCTCTACAAGTTTGTTTGGACTCGTCGTTTGCTCACGGTTTTATCGATGTAGGATTGACATGTCAAGCAGCTCGCAGCGGACAGCCGGCTTCAAAATATGCAAACAGGTGAATAAAATTACGTTTTACTTGGTTTGATTGCAAGCTTGTTATTTTTTTTATTTTCACGACTTACAATTTTCTCTTAAGATTTACATAACAGTCAACGTTACCCTGTTCTGAACGTAAGGGTTTGCTTGATCTTCCTGTGATTCTGTGCGATTTTTGGAAGGAATATCAGTTCGTTCCGCCGCGGCTGAATTTAGCTTCGCGGCGCTTTGAAGGTTTTCCGAAAATTTTGCCCTCTATGTCATAAACAAGTAATCGCATGTTTCCTCGTAAAATTAAGGATTAATATCACTTGTGTTTTCAGAAGTTGCAGAAATTGCCCTTGTCGCTGCGCGACTCGGGCAATTTCTGCAACTTCTGAAAACACGCGTGATATTAATCCTTAATTTTACTCGGCCCCATGCGATTACCTATAGATCGTTTTCAGTCACGTGACCACCTTACAATTGGCCGCCATGTTGGTGCACATCACATGCACATGTAAACACGAAACACGAAGCTGGTTCACTACAAAAAAATGGTTTTATGCGCGATTTTTGGCTGTGGGACCCGAAGTGTCCGTGATAAAGGGGTTTCTATGGCAAGAATACCTGCAGTTATAACTAATCAAGGTGAAGAAGTGAGGAAACTTTCCGAGGAGAGGCGAAACAAATGGATATCTGCGATCAGTAGAGAAGACCTCACAGACACCATTTTGGAGCACGGCCAAGTCTGTGGCAAACATTTTATCTCCGGAGAAGCGGCAAAACTGTGGGATAGGTACGATCCAGATTGGATTCCAACCCAAAATCTAGGTCATGAGAAATGTGATTCTGCCGAAAAGATTCAAGCCGATCTAGAAGCTGCCGCGAAGCGAGATGAGAGAGCCAGAGATCGTGAGCTGAAAACGTGTTACGGCAGAACATGAAAGGCGGCTTCGGGAAGAAATGAGCGCAGTTTATTGTCCCATCCTTCTCGGTAATAATCCAAATTGGTATCAAGGCATCGTTCATGCGCTGAGAGTGCCGCACTTTTGCTAACACCACGAACATGTTTGCGATAATATGTCCTTGTCCGTTGGAAACAAAGCCCGAAACCATTTGGTTGTAGGCCTCGAGACTTCGGAAAGATTTAAATTGCTTTTGCGTGTAAAAGCTGGTATCGAGAACCAAATAGCAAAGCAATTGCAAAGCAGTCGATTCAACCGGCGGAAGGCAGTCGGGTTCGAAGCGTTTCCCCTCTATCAAAACAGGATCGATCCCAATAGTCGAGATTTTCTTTAGATAGCGCTCTCCGACTTTTACATCCAGCTTTTTAGCGTAATCAGATATTGGAATTGGGCCTATATTGTCTGGATCAGACGAAGGAATATAAATTTTTTCGCTAGAAGCCATTAAACTGGAAGGAATTATAATTTTGGACTATGTTTGCATGTATTAGTAGCTGAAACACGTGACTCAGATGTGCACCAACATGGCGGAAATTAATTCTGTGACGTCACGTGAAAACGATCTATACTAATAATCTAGCGTATGGCGCTGATATCATGGCAATTACAATTTATCGTAGCATGAATCGTAGACCATGCAAGCACAGGAACACTCCATACCGAATTTTACAACAAGACGCATTTACTAACGGCAAAAGCTACACTCTCCATATTTGGACGTCATGTAACGCTTCTTTCTTGTGGCGAAAGCGTTGCGTGACAACCCAAATCTGACCCTTTCCCAGTCATCTCTGATCAGAAAACAGTAAGAAGAGTCCAACGACACGTTATATTAAACCAAAGCAATAGATGTGAAGGAGAGAAAAGAAACCAAATGCAAGCTGACCTCTGTGAAATCTTCCTGTAAGTTGTGCACACCAATTCTACCGCTGATGCTTGCTGAGATCACCTGATCCCGCCACACCAGTAGGGACGGGAGAGGATCGCTGGGACCTGTCAAATAAAGAGCATTATTAAAACTCACCTCTAAACTCACAACAGAAAAACATAAATACTTTATACCGAGACTTGGCGATTGCCACTAACGCTTAACGAAAAATAAAGCGCAAATCGTAAATGGTACATGCCTATAAACGAGTCCCAAGAAAAACAAGAACCCTGGACCACTGGTTTACTACGACAGAGTGCGAGTTGTACCCAGTCCAGCCCGTTGACTACGGAATACACTGTAACCAGTTTGGACATTTCGTGACGTTTTACATAAATGACCTGACCAGGGGAGGTTCGGAGCTCCGGTTAGGCGGAGAATAGCCCTAAGGTGCTGTTACACTAGGGAATTTATTGTACAACTTGTCTCGAAATTTTGGCACTGCAACAAATTACCTCGTGTAACACATTTTCATTTTCATTGTCACAGTTACTGTGAGAGTAAACTGTTTTGAATGGCAAATAAGTTAAAAATATATTTTAGCGCCGGTAAACATAGGCTCGATTACCAGCCGCTGTTCGGGAAAATGAGCCCACGCTCATCCCCCGAAGGCACGGCTGGAGTCGTGAGCTTGGCATTGTTAATTTCCACCAATGAGAAACGTGCCTGCACGAATCGAGCAGGCATAAATTATCTTTCACGGATGCAAAGCAGTTGTTTGGGCCGGCGTTCGATCGTCTTCAAGAGACATTTAGCCTTGAAACTCTCGAAGATATATGCAATAGGAATCGTTAATGTCAATTAATGGGCATGATGTCTTTGTAATTCAACCGACAGGATGGATTTTTCATCCGCACCAAGGAAATACATCACGGAAAGTTCGCGCTATAAAGCCGGGGAGCGAAGCCACTACAACCGCACAAGGCAACTAATGAGATCCATTTGGACATTCTACATGTACTATACAATTCATAAAACAGTCGGTAAACTTGTGTGATGAATTTTATCTAGGATTTGATGTAAAATCGTGTGGTGCCAGAACGCGACGTCTCTGGCGAAATTGCATCAAAACTGATTGTTTCTTGTCACGCACTGGTCATGTTACATCTTGTAATATTTTTCATCCCGGGTTTTCAGTCATATAGCTTCACAATAAAGGCGAGAAATCAACATCCTTCGCGGAATATTTCTGATCAGATCCTTTTCTTTCGAAAATATAAGAGATAATAGAAAATAAATGAATGTCACGAGCCGGAGTAGCGTTACATAAATTACTTTTTTTGATTACGTCACAGACACGGCTGTTCGCTCACGCGTCCAGCCGTTCTTCTCGGGGAGGAACAAGACCGGACTCGAGATAGCGGCGGAAATCGAGCCTACGGTAAACAAGGATGGTGCCCACAGAGGTTCAAGATTAACATCTCTTCAATGCTGCAAATGAATTGCCATTCAGTAGTTTTGCAATTGATGTTACCTTTGAGTGTCTTCAGGCGTAACCCGTCATCCTTCCACAACGCCAAACCAGAGTCTACAGATGATGTTACAAACGAAGTACTTGAGAAGGCTTTGACCTACAAGAAAATTGTTAGAAATATATAATAGATTAACTACAACCAGTCCGCTGAGAATTCACGATATCTTCCGATATGACATCATTTCTGGAGTTAACAGCCCTACCATGAAATGGAGTTATACTTGTAGATAATGTACATTTTTTTACGAAAAAGTTGTACATATGTAAGATAAGTTAGAAAGCTGTTTCCCAGGCAACCGTTGCTTAGGAACGCTCCGAGGGCCTTCTCAGGCATCGATCACAGGCGCCTGAGTAGCCAATCAAATCGCGAGTTTTCCAACTGAATAGTCAGCAAAACATGCCTCTAAATTATTTCTTATTATTAATTGTAACTATTGGGGACTAGAGAGGGCGCCTTGAGGTGAGAAAGGGAAGGGGCTCGACTGTTATGGTTGCTATACCTGAAAGATGTCGCCCGTATGAGCCCGCCTCTGACTACGAAGCAATCCACCCCGAATATCCAGCACGGAAGCGAGGCCAGTGGAGAAACCAAACGCGATCCACCGCCCATCAGGACTGCAACAAACGTCACGCACTGTACCTGACAAGTCACGCAATATAAGGTGAATAATTCGCGCGTATAAACGTAGCAGTATTCAGGGCTTCCACGATCAGGAGTGAATCACATTACTAAAGCTTAGGATGAAGATCCAGTCTCCTCCGCACCCTAATTTGGGACGTCACGCAATCTTCTCCCAAATAACGTGACGTCCCAAATAATGGCGAAGGAGACTTCAGTTTTGATTAATATAATGATAATCTGATAACTTTGGATGAATCGTTTAAAGTGAAATTTGCTGCTGGTCGGGCCTTATCTGACAACAAAAGTTTGAATTAAACTGCTCAATTAAAATAAAAAGATCAATTTTAGTAGTCTTGTCGGAACGAAATACAACGTTGAATTACTGTGTATAAATAAACAATAGCCTCCATTTGGCGCGAAAATATGCTCGGATATTTGTCCGCGGACATTATCTGTTCCGAGAAGCGAAACAGTTTTCCGAGAGCGAAGCTCGAGGAAAACTGTGAGCTTCGAGGAACAGATAATGTCCAAGGACAAATATCCGAGCATATTTTTGAAGCCAAATGGAGGCTATTGTAGTTATTATCCTTCAAATAATTTTGCACAAGGACGCCGCTCTGTTTGCCGTGGAAGATCTCGGTCGGCCAAGCTGTTAAACATCAAAATAATTCTGTTGGCGTTCAAAAATATTTCTAGTCTGTTCAAAACAATCAGTTCTATTTAATTTAGCAATTTATTTGAGACGAAAACTGAACCTACGAACGTGAAACGCAAATTTTCAAAACTGGGGAATATCACTTGGGGAATATCACCGAATATTCCCCAGTTTTGGCTGCGTCGCGTGACGTGTTTAGACCAATCGCGCGCGAGAAAAATATTTGATGGATTATAATACCTGGTACACTACTTGTTGTAACTTTCCATTCCGTAACAAAACTGTGCTGGCGAACATCAAGAAACCTGCACAAAGTAAATGATATGATGAGAAAAAATGACACAACATTCTAAAGCTAACAAGTTTATTTGGAAAACGCCACATAAACATTTTTTTTTTTCAAATAACAACAACTTCAAGTCAAGTAAAGATGAAATGGAAACTTCGATTCCTTACTTTCTAGGAATGGTTTTCAAAACCAGGATCCCAATTTAAGGGAATACAATAAAATGACTTTTATTTATACACGATAGGGTTTAAAGTATGAAGCTTGTGGGGCCATGTTACAACAAAAATCAATAAATAACTAATTACAAAGACGTCAGAAAAATGTCAAATATTATTAAAGTCAATAAAAATAAAACTGTCAAGAAAAATACATAGTGAAATGAAAAAACCTCCTTGGAGACACCAACGTTACTAAGTCAACAATTCCTCTCTACAAAAAATAGGCCCGCGAGGCGTGCTCATGGCTACTGCATTTTTTACTCAGAGAATGCGCATACATGTAGCCCATGAGCCGATTAAACGAAATGGGTTAGGGACTCTCACGATTTCAATCAGTAAGTTATATTTTTCTCTACCCAGCAGTCATGAATCCACATCATCCCTTTATAACATGTATACTAGACATACTAGATATAAACATTTCCACGCCAATGGCTTTCGTTAACTCTCACCAGACCTCTCAATTGATAATATAGGTCAAGACTTCGTTCTCCGAGTTGTCGCCGTTGAGGATAGTGCAGCAACTTTGTTGGTTTTGTTATTTTTTTCTTTGGTGTATTGCATTTGATAACCCTAGCCCTAAGGCAACATCTCTTGCTTTGGCTAGCCACACTAAAATAATCAGGCCCGTAGGGCGAGGGATGCGACAGGTGCGTCCGTGGACCGATGGCTGAAAATAAAGTGAATGAAAAGCTCTAATTCGCTAACTGGTGTAGTCTGGAAATGAAGCCTGAATCAACGAAGATAACATCGAAGGTCCGCCATTTGTAGATTTGCTGGGTGACATATTAAATTTTGGACCAGATCTTGAGATTCTATAAGCTGAATTTAACGTTAACGATAAATTCGACCTAAAACCCTCATACGGAATTTTAATCCCCAGCTATCAAAATGAGAGAAGACTGGGTACCCCAATAATGAACTGCAAAAGGGCTCAGCATGTGTGTCAATATTGGATATAAAATGGACCGAACAGAGCCAGAGGTCACAGAAGAGCGAAATAGAAAGGCCGCAGCAAAATCCTGTCAATCGATAGATACATTTGTCCGTAAATTGTAAATTACATGTCACATAAAGTTTCTTGCAATTGTTTGTCAT
Source organism: Desmophyllum pertusum (assembly GCA_029204205.1). Taxonomy (NCBI): domain Eukaryota; kingdom Metazoa; phylum Cnidaria; class Anthozoa; order Scleractinia; family Caryophylliidae; genus Desmophyllum; species Desmophyllum pertusum. The sequence continues at coordinate 166,697 of MU826378.1, forward strand.
TAATCCATTTTGAATTTAAAAAGTGCAAGAAATTTTTATGTTTATACGTTTGCTTTTTGCTGCCTGGTTTCATATCAAAACGCACGAAATGCGAAATACAGTCGAACCTCTCCACAACGGCCACCTTGGGGACAGAGGTAAGTGGCCGTTGTAGAGAGGTGGCCGTTATGGGGAGGTAGGGGTGTAATATGACACCATTTGTTTTTTTGGGGGGGACAACATTTTTATTTAAAAATGCTTATTATAGCATATGAATACGTAACACAATCAAAATGTATCAATAAAACAGAAACCAAAATGATGTTCAGAACAGGAATGTTAACAAAACAAAGCTAGTAAAGTACAGTGAGTACATCAGTTTGTACATCGTTTACTTTCTCTTTCGTGAAATTAAGTTGTCAAGGATTGTTTGCTTGAGTGAGTGGCTGCGAGGTTCTATTTTAGTGTGACTTACTGTGCCACCAGGCATTTTTTTTTTCAATTTCGCAATGCAATTTAAACACAGAGCCTTATCAGCTGTACTCGATTTACGACTGAAATAAAAATACAGTACTGTAAAAGCGTAAAAAAAATGGAAAATAGAAAAAAATGGGGGCCTTGTACTTTCTAGTATTGTGTGATTCTTCCATCAGTGGCTAAACACGTGCCGCAATATAAGATACTGTATTGCCCGACGATGCGTGGTACAGATGAAGTTGCGTGACCTTTTATTACTGTACGCCAAAAAAGATAGGGTTTTAATGGCCGTTGCCGTTGTGGAGAGGTGGCCGTTGTAGAGAGGTTAAAACAAGAGTGAATGTATGGACTGTCCGCCGGGACAAAAGAAAGTGGCCGTTGTGGAGATGTGGTCGTTGTGGAGAGGTGGCCGTTAGTAGAGGTTCGACTGTATCAAAAATTTCCCGGCGGTACCCCCCTACAAACTCGGGAGGCACTCGAAAGTTAGTACGCGCAAGGAAAAGGAGACATCTGCACGCAGGCTATCCCCTCCCCTTTCGCACTTATTACGGACAGTTTTGTTTGTCCCGACGAAAAGCTCATATATTTTATCTTACATTACAACGGTCACTTTTCCGCTCTCATACAAAGTTAACCTCGCTTATCTGTGCACTGTATATTGTCATGACATGTTTGACCACTGTCTTGCTCACTGTGCTGCGTGGCAGGCGTAACACAAAAGTTTCACTTCCTTGGTCTTTTACTGCAGTCATTAGACGTTGCTTAATACGGACAATTGTTCGTGTCCGTCTTATCCGGGTTCCACTGTACATACGAGGCGTTTCAATCACAGTCAAAACAAAGGGATTTGACTTCACGAAACTGAAAAAAAAAACCTGCCAAAAAAAACCCTGCAAACTGTCAAAGCTATTTGCCTTTATCTCTGTAATTGTGTAATAACCCGACCAATTACACGCCGCGAAATTATTGACATATTATAAATAGACGACGAATTATTACACAAGAATCCATCAAAGAACAGTTCTCATCTTGACTCTGCTCATATCCTAGCTAACTGAACTGGGTAATTACAGTACACTGCACGATTCACGTTTAACGTAACAAATTTATTAGGTCACTTTTAGCAACACTCTGCTCTCGTAAACTAGCTCGCCGACTTGTCAGTTGCGGACAACAAACTCTGTTCAGTTTATTTACCTTCATGTCATTTTGATCAGTACATCTAACAAGACTTAAAACCCAAGCTAATTTGAATACAATCACCCACTGTTTTCTTAAACAACGGAAACTGTGCTCAAATGAGATGATCTTATCTTTCGTCTACAAACCAAGCAGATATAAAGTTCGTCGTTAATTTTAGAAGATATTTTCATATTAAAATCATTCCTCGTTTCGAAAAAAATTTAACACACTTAACAATAGTAGATCTAAAATCCATTTTCTAATATCATTTTGTCACGATGTCCAACGTCAGACTCCCGAAAGCGCGGTGAATTAATTTTCTGCAATCCAGCACGCGGCTTTGATCATTCGCAGCATTCATGCTGACATAACAAAATTCTCAAATCACTCATCACTCATACTCTTCTGATTGTCGTCATACTGTAATATCTTTGTTTACACAGCAGCATTCGCGCTGACATAACAGAATCTAAAAATAATTATATAATTCACTGTGTAAAACTCGCGCCGTGATTGGTTTAGAACTGTTATCTATTAGAGTACAGACGCACGAATGACGTCACGAAGCGGGAAAACGCGCGGGCGCCCTGCCTGCTCCAACAAATCCTTCGCTCAAAACAGAGAAATATTTTCGTCAAACTGGAAATATTCCGTAGGAAATTCAATGTTGTTCAATTGATACGAATTTTAAATCGGCTGTTCAAGCTTGGCTAGAACTTGGAGGAAAATATGATGGTCCTTTAGCTCATAATTTGTGAACAGAATCCGATAAATTTAGCGGGATTAAGCTTATCGTTCGCCGTTTATAAGCGACTTGCAACGGGATTTGGACTGGAATAATTCAGATTGTTTTTCCTCATATCAGGACGGAATAGAGGTTAGTCTCTAAATATTTGCTTTTCGAAACATTTGCTGAGTTGAGCTGTAGTTTATTTTAAGCCGTTTAGTTTTCACAAAGTTTTATTTGAGTGCATGAAAACACTGTGGCCTAAACTCGATGTTTGTTGACATAATTTTTATCGGCTTATTTAGCGTACATTCAAGTGAAAATCCGAAGCGAATATCTCCAAAATTATATAAAACAAATAGATTCCATGTTGCCGTGGGTCTGTTCAGTAACAGATCACAGAAGACGTCAAAATGTGGTAAGAACATCAGTGACCTTGCGGCGAACCTCAACATATCAATCACGTAGAAACCGAAAACCTCTGTTGTTGCTGTGAAATTTTGCATTCAACTCCTCGACAATCTTTTAAAACCAGTACTTTCTAAAGTTTTTACTCTCCTGCCTTCGTGGTATGATACACAAACTGATTAACTAGATATTTCTTCTTCTCGGACTGAAATTTTAAACGACTTGCATGTTTCTTGCCGCTTTTCCCGACTGTCACTGTCACTTTTTAGCGCAAACTTGTACCCGATCGGACGTGCACTGTTCACTGCTTGTAAAGCAAATTGTGCTACTCAAACATCAGTATAGGTGCTGCTAGCAGGTAAAATTTTGGACCGGTACAAGTTGTACGGACCGAGGCAAGCGAATAATCATCGCTGTAACCTTGAGATTAATGTGTGTGAATTGACGAATCTGTCAGTTTTGACGCTTGACAAAATTTTGTCCTGCTCTGGGGCAGGATGACGGCGCCTTTGAAGTTTGGTAAGGCTTGACAAAATTTTGGTAGGAAAAAAATCGCCGTTCGCACTTGTGAAACGGAACTGATGACAGATATTTTGCAAAACAAACAAAAATTCGCCTAGTGCGGCCGGGCCCTAATCAAACAAATGAATTGTACGAAGGACTCTAAAAGACCGGCGGTTACTCAACAAAAGCTTCAACAATGTGACTCAATCAAACGCGACCCTGTTCGTGCAGTTGTCAAAGAAATACACCTACGTAAATAAAAACATTTAAAAACAAACGTGTCTTTCATATTTATTTTGCAACGCAATTTCTCTCCATATAGCTCACTAAAGATGCCAATCTTCTTTTTAAGCATTGCACTTGACACCACTGTCAATGAAGCGAAACAATCGAACAATGCCATATCATGTTCAGTTATTCAAAGAATTGTTACAAAAATAAAGTGAATGAAAAGCTCTAATTCGCTAACTGGTGTAGTCTGGAAATGAAGCCTGAATCAACGAAGATAACATCGAAGGTCCGCCATTTGTAGATTTGCTGGGTGACATATTAAATTTTGGACCAGATCTTGAGATTCTATAAGCTGAATTTAACGTTAACGATAAATTCGACCTAAAACCCTCATACGGAATTTTAATCCCCAGGCTCTATCAAAATGAGAGAAGACTGGGTACCCCAATAATGAACTGCAAAAGGGCTCAGCATGTGTGTCAATATTGGATAAAATGGACCGAACAGAGCCAGAGGTCACAGAAGAGCGAAATAGAAAGGCCGCAGCAAAATCCTGTCAATCGATAGATACATTTGTCCGTAAATTGTAAATTACATGTCACATAAAGTTTCTTGCAATTGTTTGTCATTAATCCATTTTGAATTTAAAAAGTGCAAGAAATTTTTATGTTTATACGTTTGCTTTTTGCTGCCTGGTTTCATATCAAAACGCACGAAATGCGAAATACAGTCGAACCTCTCCACAACGGCCACCTTGGGGACAGAGGTAAGTGGCCGTTGTAGAGAGGTGGCCGTTATGGGGAGGTAGGGGTGTAATATGACACCATTTGTTTTTGGGGGGGGACAACATTTTTATTTAAAAATGCTTATTATAGCATATGAATACGTAACACAATCAAAATGTATCAATAAAACAGAAACCAAAATGATGTTCAGAACAGGAATGTTAACAAAACAAAGCTAGTAAAGTACAGTGAGTACATCAGTTTGTACATCGTTTACTTTCTCTTTCGTGAAATTAAGTTGTCAAGGGTTGTTTGCTTGAGTGAGTGGCTGCGAGGTTCTATTTTAATGTGACTTACTGTGTCACCAGGCATTTTTTTTTTTCAATTTCGCAATGCAATTTAAACACAGAGCCTTATCAGCTGTACTCGATTTACGACTGAAATAAAAATACAGTACTGTAAAAGCGTAAAAAAAATGGAAAATAGAAAAAAATGGGGGCCTTGTACTTTCTAGTATTGTGTGATTCTTCCATCAGTGGCTAAACACGTGCCGCAATATAAGATACTGTATTGCCCGACGATGCGTGGTACAGATGAAGTTGCGTGACCTTTTATTACTGTACGCCAAAAAAGATAGGGTTTTAATGGCCGTTGCCGTTGTGGAGAGGTGGCCGTTGTAGAGAGGTTAAAACAAGAGTGAATGTATGGACTGTCCGCCGGGACAAAAGAAAGTGGCCGTTGTGGAGATGTGGCCGTTGTGGAGAGGTGGCCGTTAGTAGAGGTTCGACTGTATCAAAAATTTCCCGGCGGTACCCCCCTACAAACTCGGGAGGCACTCGAAAGTTAGTACGCGCAAGGAAAAGGAGACATCTGCACGCAGGCTATCCCCTCCCCTTTCGCACTTATTACGGACAGTTTTGTTTGTCCCGACGAAAAGCTCATATATTTTATCTTACATTACAACGGTCACTTTTCCGCTCTCATACAAAGTTAACCTCGCTTATCTGTGCACTGTATATTGTCATGACATGTTTGACAACTGTCTTGCTCACTGTGCTGCGTGGCAGGCGTAACACAAAAGTTTCACTTCCTTGGTCTTTTACTGCAGTCATTAGACGTTGCTTAATACGGACAATTGTTCGTGTCCGTCTTATCCGGGTTCCACTGTACATACGAGGCGTTTCAATCACAGTCAAAACAAAGGGATTTGACTTCACGAAACTGAAAAAAAAACCTGCCAAAAAAACCCCTGCAAACTGTCAAAGCTATTTGCCTTTATCTCTGTAATTGTGTAATAACCCGACCAATTACACGCCGCGAAATTATTGACATATTATAAATAGACGACGAATTATTACACAAGAATCCATCAAAGAACAGTTCTCATCTTGACTCTGCTCATATCCTAGCTAACTGAACTGGGTAATTACAGTACACTGCACGATTCACGTTTAACGTAACAAATTTATTAGGTCACTTTTAGCAACACTCTGCTCTCGTAAACTAGCTCGCCGACTTGTCAGTTGCGGACAACAAACTCTGTTCAGTTTATTTACCTTCATGTCATTTTGATCAGTACATCTAACAAGACTTAAAACCCAAGCTAATTTGAATACAATCACCCACTGTTTTCTTAAACAACGGAAACTGTGCTCAAATGAGATGATCTTATCTTTCGTCTACAAACCAAGCAGATATAAAGTTCGTCGTTAATTTTAGAAGATATTTTCATATTAAAATCATTCCTCGTTTCGAAAAAAATTTAACACACTTAACAATAGTAGATCTAAAATCCATTTTCTAATATCATTTTGTCACGATGTCCAACGTCAGACTCCCGAAAGCGCGGTGAATTAATTTTCTGCAATCCAGCACGCGGCTTTGATCATTCGCAGCATTCATGCTGACATAACAAAATTCTCAAATCACTCATCACTCATACTCTTCTGATTGTCGTCATACTGTAATATCTTTGTTTACACAGCAGCATTCGCGCTGACATAACAGAATCTAAAAATAATTATATAATTCACTGTGTAAAACTCGCGCCGTGATTGGTTTAGAACTGTTATCTATTAGAGTACAGACGCACGAATGACGTCACGAAGCGGGAAAACGCGCGGGCGCCCTGCCTACTCCAACAAATCCTTCGCTCAAAACAGAGAAATATTTTCGTCAAACTGGAAATATTCCGTAGGAAATTCAATGTTGTTCAATTGATACGAATTTTAAATCGGCTGTTCAAGCTTGGCTAGAACTTGGAGGAAAATATGATGGTCCTTTAGCTCATAATTTGTGAACAGAATCCGATAAATTTAGCGGGATTAAGCTTATCGTTCGCCGTTTATAAGCGACTTGCAACGGGATTTGGACTGGAATAATTCAGATTGTTTTTCCTCATATCAGGACGGAATAGAGGTTAGTCTCTAAATATTTGCTTTTCGAAACATTTGCTGAGTTGAGCTGTAGTTTATTTTAAGCCGTTTAGTTTTCACAAAGTTTTATTTGAGTGCATGAAAACACTGTGGCCTAAACTCGATGTTTGTTGACATAATTTTTATCGGCTTATTTAGCGTACATTCAAGTGAAAATCCGAAGCGAATATCTCCAAAATTATATAAAACAAATAGATTCCATGTTGCCGTGGGTCTGTTCAGTAATAGATCACAGAAGACGTCAAAATGTGGTAAGAACATCAGTGACCTTGCGGCGAACCTCAACATATCAATCACGTAGAAACCGAAAACCTCTGTTGTTGCTGTGAAATTTTGCATTCAACTCCTCGACAATCTTTTAAAACCAGTACTTTCTAAAGTTTTTACTCTCCTGCCTTCGTGGTATGATACACAAACTGATTAACTAGATATTTCTTCTTCTCGGACTGAAATTTTAAACGACTTGCATGTTTCTTGCCGCTTTTCCCGACTGTCACTGTCACTTTTTAGCGCAAACTTGTACCCGATCGGACGTGCACTGTTCACTGCTTGTAAAGCAAATTGTGCTACTCAAACATCAGTATAGGTGCTGCTAGCAGGTAAAATTTTGGACCGGTACAAGTTGTACGGACCGAGGCAAGCGAATAATCATCGCTGTAACCTTGAGATTAATGTGTGTGAATTGACGAATCTGTCAGTTTTGACGCTTGACAAAATTTTGTCCTGCTCTGGGGCAGGATGACGGCGCCTTTGAAGTTTGGTAAGGCTTGACAAAATTTTGGTAGGAAAAAAATCGCCGTTCGCACTTGTGAAACGGAACTGATGACAGATATTTTTGCAAAACAAACAAAAATTCGCCTAGTGCGGCCGGGCCCTAATCAAACAAATGAATTGTACGAAGGACTCTAAAAGACCGGCGGTTACTCAACAAAAGCTTCAACAATGTGACTCAATCAAACGCGACCCTGTTCGTGCAGTTGTCAAAGAAATACACCTACGTAAATAAAAACATTTAAAAACAAACGTGTCTTTCATATTTATTTTGCAACGCAATTTCTCTCCATATAGCTCACTAAAGATGCCAATCTTCTTTTTAAGCATTGCACTTGACACCACTGTCAATGAAGCGAAACAATCGAACAATGCCATATCATGTTCAGTTATTCAAAGAATTGTTACAAAAATAAAGTGAATGAAAAGCTCTAATTCGCTAACTGGTGTAGTCTGGAAATGAAGCCTGAATCAACGAAGATAACATCGAAGGTCCGCCATTTGTAGATTTGCTGGGTGACATATTAAAGTTTGGACCAGATCTTGAGATTCTATAAGCTGAATTTAACGTTAACGATAAATTCGACCTAAAACCCTCATACGGAATTTTAATCCCCAGGCTCTATCAAAATGAGAGAAGACTGGGTACCCCAATAATGAACTGCAAAAGGGCTCAGCATGTGTGTCAATATTGGATAAAATGGACCGAACAGAGCCAGAGGTCACAGAAGAGCGAAATAGAAAGGCCGCAGCAAAATCCTGTCAATCGATAGATACATTTGTCCGTAAATTGTAAATTACATGTCACATAAAGTTTCTTGCAATTGTTTGTCATTAATCCATTTTGAATTTAAAAAGTGCAAGAAATTTTTATGTTTATACGTTTGCTTTTTGCTGCCTGGTTTCATATCAAAACGCACGAAATGCGAAATACAGTCGAACCTCTCCACAACGGCCACCTTGGGGACAGAGGTAAGTGGCCGTTGTAGAGAGGTGGCCGTTATGGGGAGGTAGGGGTGTAATATGACACCATTTGTTTTTTGGGGGGGGACAACATTTTTATTTAAAAATGCTTATTATAGCATATGAATACGTAACACAATCAAAATGTATCAATAAAACAGAAACCAAAATGATGTTCAGAACAGGAATGTTAACAAAACAAAGCTAGTAAAGTACAGTGAGTACATCAGTTTGTACATCGTTTACTTTCTCTTTCGTGAAATTAAGTTGTCAAGGGTTGTTTGCTTGAGTGAGTGGCTGCGAGGTTCTATTTTAATGTGACTTACTGTGTCACCAGGCATTTTTTTTTTTCAATTTAGCAATGCAATTTAAACACAGAGCCTTATCAGCTGTACTCGATTTACGACTGAAATAAAAATACAGTACTGTAAAAGCGTAAAAAAAATGGAAAATAGAAAAAAATGGGGGCCTTGTACTTTCTAGTATTGTGTGATTCTTCCATCAGTGGCTAAACACGTGCCGCAATATAAGATACTGTATTGCCCGACGATGCGTGGTACAGATGAAGTTGCGTGACCTTTTATTACTGTACGCCAAAAAAGATAGGGTTTTAATGGCCGTTGCCGTTGTGGAGAGGTGGCCGTTGTAGAGAGGTTAAAACAAGAGTGAATGTATGGACTGTCCGCCGGGACAAAAGAAAGTGGCCGTTGTGGAGATGTGGCCGTTGTGGAGAGGTGGCCGTTAGTAGAGGTTCGACTGTATCAAAAATTTCCCGGCGGTACCCCCCTACAAACTCGGGAGGCACTCGAAAGTTAGTACGCGCAAGGAAAAGGAGACATCTGCACGCAGGCTATCCCCTCCCCTTTCGCACTTATTACGGACAGTTTTGTTTGTCCCGACGAAAAGCTCATATATTTTATCTTACATTACAACGGTCACTTTTCCGCTCTCATACAAAGTTAACCCCGCTTATCTGTGCACTGTATATTGTCATGACATGTTTGACAACTGTCTTGCTCACTGTGCTGCGTGGCAGGCGTAACACAAAAGTTTCACTTCCTTGGTCTTTTTACTGCAGTCATTAGACGTTGCTTAATACGGACAATTGTTCGTGTCCGTCTTATCCGGGTTCCACTGTACATACGAGGCGTTTCAATCACAGTCAAAACAAAGGGATTTGACTTCACGAAACTGAAAAAAAAAACCTGCCAAAAAAACCCCTGCAAACTGTCAAAGCTATTTGCCTTTATCTCTGTAATTGTGTAATAACCCGACCAATTACACGCCGCGAAATTATTGACATATTATAAAATAGACGACGAATTATTACACAAGAATCCATCAAAGAACAGTTCTCATCTTGACTCTGCTCATATCCTAGCTAACTGAACTGGGTAATTACAGTACACTGCACGATTCACGTTTAACGTAACAAATTTATTAGGTCACTTTTAGCAAACACTCTGCTCTCGTAAACTAGCTCGCCGACTTGTCAGTTGCGGACAACAAACTCTGTTCAGTTTATTTACCTTCATGTCATTTTGATCAGTACATCTAACAAGACTTAAAACCCAAGCTAATTTGAATACAATCACCCACTGTTTTCTTAAACAACGGAAAACTGTGCTCAATGAGATGATCTTATCTTTCGTCTACAAACCAAGCAGATATAAAGTTCGTCGTTAATTTTAGAAGATATTTTCATATTAAAATCATTCCTCGTTTCGAAAAAAATTAACACACTTAACAATAGTAGATCTAAAATCCATTTTCTAATATCATTTTGTCACGATGTCCAACGTCAGACTCCCGAAAGCGCGGTGAATTAATTTTCTGCAATCCAGCACGCGGCTTTGATCATTCGCAGCATTCATGCTGACATAACAAAATTCTCAAAATCACTCATCACTCATACTCTTCTGATTGTCGTCATACTGTAATATCTTTGTTTACACAGCAGCATTCGCGCTGACATAACAGAATCTAAAAATAATTATATAATTCACTGTGTAAAACTCGCGCCGTGATTGGTTTAGAACTGTTATCTATTAGAGTACAGACGCACGAATGACGTCACGAAGCGGGAAAACGCGCGGGCGCCCTGCCTACTCCAACAAATCCTTCGCTCAAAACAGAGAAATATTTTCGTCAAACTGGAAATATTCCGTAGGAAATTCAATGTTGTTCAATTGATACGAATTTTAAATCGGGCTGTTCAAGCTTGGCTAGAACTTGGAGGAAAATATGATGGTCCTTTAGCTCATAATTTGTGAACAGAATCCGATAAATTTAGCGGGATTAAGCTTATCGTTCGCCGTTTATAAGCGACTTGCAACGGGATTTGGACTGGAATAATTCAGATTGTTTTTCCTCATATCAGGACGGAATAGAGGTTAGTCTCTAAATATTTGCTTTTCGAAACATTTGCTGAGTTGAGCTGTAGTTTATTTTAAGCCGTTTAGTTTTCACAAAGTTTTATTTGAGTGCATGAAAACACTGTGGCCTAAACTCGATGTTTGTTGACATAATTTTTATCGGCTTATTTAGCGTACATTCAAGTGAAAATCCGAAGCGAATATCTCCAAAATTATATAAAACAAATAGATTCCATGTTGCCGTGGGTCTGTTCAGTAATAGATCACAGAAGACGTCAAAATGTGGTAAGAACATCAGTGACCTTGCGGCGAACCACAACATATCAATCACGTAGAAACCGAAAACCTCTGTTGTTGCTGTGAAATTTTGCATTCAACTCCTCGACAATCTTTTAAAACCAGTTACTTTCTAAAGTTTTTACTCTCCTGCCTTCGTGGTATGATACACAAACTGATTAACTAGATATTTCTTCTTCTCGGACTGAAATTTTAAACGACTTGCATGTTTCTTGCCGCTTTTCCCGACTGTCACTGTCACTTTTTAGCGCAAACTTGTACCCGATCGGACGTGCACTGTTCACTGCTTGTAAAGCAAATTGTGCTACTCAAACATCAGTATAGGTGCTGCTAGCAGGTAAAATTTTGGACCGGTACAAGTTGTAGGCAAGCGAATAATCATCGCTGTAACCTTGAGATTAATGTGTGTGAATTGACGAATCTGTCAGTTTTGACGCTTGACAAAATTTTGTCTTACGAAGGAAAGTCTTACGAAGGAATGTTAAGAATGCTTCGACGACGACAATAATGGGCACTTGCGCAAGCGCAGTACCCATAAAAATTATATACTGAGTATTATCTCTAAGGCCAAAGATTATTACGTTTCCAAATAGTCTGTTGTGACTGTCTGTTGGTTGATTAGTACGTCCCCTTGCCTTAACAACAAGTGTCATTACACAACAGGGATGGCACCTCCGACTTTTCATGCACACCATTCGGGCGGCGTGATATGCACTTTAAATCTCGTTCAGAGCTGGCGAGTTGAGAGCTTAAGAGTTCTGTAAACTAAACACGTTTCAAAACCTTATAAACGAAAAAATATCACATCAGCAAAATAAATTTACAAAAATCTTCTCAGTGACGATCATACAAAATAACCTTTATTTCATCTCGAATTTAAGATAGCAAAATTGCTAATATCTTCGAGAAAAAGCAAAGGTCGTTTGTTCATTCGCTGGATTGTTTGTTTGTTTGTTTGTGTATTTGCTTGTCGTTTACACTTTGGTAGGTGACTGACAACTTGGAGTCCACCCCTACCCCCTATACCACCCCTCCCCTTTTCACACTCTTTACCTGGCGGTTCCTTCAGACATGGCAGCCACTACACATTGGCTGGGAGCCGGAAGTGTCGTCACGACAGCTATTGGGTTGTTCCTGGGCTGGTCAAAGATCCCGAGACAACGACCGGAGACTGGGTCCCATAACTGAAAGAAAATTGAACTTGTACTGACTGATGGGTTACTTTCTAAAGACAATATTATGATCAGTAAAATCTTCTACCAGGTAATACAAATTTTACAGACTAAATGTTTGATAAGTCAACTTAAAAAAAATACTTTCAACACTTTTAACAACAACCTACATGTATTTCAGGAATCAGGTCAAGTACCTTTTACGACATGGCGGAATATACGAACTGGAGATTGAAGACACAAAATGATAACTTACATGAAGACTGCCATCACATGACACGGCTTGCCGCACGGACTCCACCATACCCACGTGGAACACAGGTCGCGTGTGTCGGTAATACGTCCACGAGCTGGCTGATTGGGCGGTACCATCACCGTGGTTGCTAAGCGACCACAATTTGACAGTTTTGTCTTTACTGGCCGACAAAAAGCAGTGCTCACTGTCCTGTACATACACTGAACGAACTGGCCCACTGTGACCTGTGGAAATGCAAATTATCACAATTGTAACATATGGTGTTGACTGGTACCACGGTGTAAAAAAGTATGTCTTTGCCTAGGTGGCTTTTCAGGATGGAGCTTAACTCTGGCTTCCAAAGCACGAAGTGACTAGAAGTGTTGCTATTCCCCCCTAGATGGAATGCTAGTCCATTGCAGGTAACCACCTAGCATTTTTGTCAGGTTGCCCTAACAATTCGCCGGTATTCATTTATACTCCTTGGTGGAGAGAGGCAAAGTGTCTTGCCCAGGAACACAACAACACAATGACCCCGGCCAGCGCTAGAACGTGGACCGCTCGATCAAGAAAAATCCTGTCCTGGAAACTCACCAGTGAATGTCTGGAGTTTGACTTGCTGAAGACTGAACTTGTTCCCGACCTTGCCCTTCACACCTGGATTAAACAAGGCATTATTAGTGCACAAGTAAAACACAACAATAATCTCTGACTGTTATGTAGTATGTACATCTTCTCAGCTAACTTCCTTGCCTTAGATGTACAGTATACATAGTTATACATAACAGTACGTACAGTACATAGCGAATGCAAACTCTTCAAAATCGCCCTTGTAATGGAGCTACGTCATGGATGGCACATCTCAAATAAATTACGCCTGAATTATGTAAGATCGCTATTCATAATCCGTCTCAATCTTCCCCAATCTTAACCATCCTTGTTCATTTATGATTTATTACCAAACTCTATGTTGTTTTTCTACCCGACTTTTTATTTTTTAAATCTATTTAACCAAAAAAACAATACACTACACTTAGTACAATATCTTTACAAAGCGATACATTAGTCGCTACTGATTGATATGACTTACAATTACAATACACTAGTTAATTAAACAAAAAAGCACTTACAGTTATTACAGTATCCTTTACCTGACTAAACTATTATTTTGAGATTTCAATCTATTTGACAGCAATTTTGTACAACAGCTCCTTTACGCCAAAAGGAAGACGATAAACTAGGTCAGTGTATTTCGTGTTCAAATGTGCACATTTTTTGCTTGCGGTGACCGTGTATGTTCACACCAACTTTCAACTTCTCTCAAACGCACCCTAGTGTTAACATCGGCCCGGGTAAACACGTGTGCATTTTCTGCTTCGTAAATTTAAATTGAGAACATTCTACTTACTGAGTTGGTTTTCCCAGTGAGTGAGCCAGCTACCACGGAGATATTGGTCGGAGGAAGAAGAGGAGGGCCTGTCAAAAAAAGAGAATTACAAATACTTTGAGAAAAGGCAATACAAAAAATGGAATACTAGCTTGACACGTGAAGCTAAAAGGTTAAGGCAGGCCGGCGCTTGACTATCGCTACTCACCCACGAAGCTATGGCATTCTAATACAAGCCGGACGAAGAAGCCGGCTCTTTTACGGTTGGGAATGGAATCATCCTCGGAGACCCAGGGGGTAGTTAGTCGGGCGCGAAGAAAGTTTGTAATCGGCAAGTTCGAAGTTGAAAGTTGAAAGTTCGAAGTAGCTGTGAAATAACTATTTCACAGCTACTTCGAACTTTCGCCGCTCCAACTTTTCCCGATTATAAACTTTCTTCGCGCCCGACTAACTACGAGGATGGAATGGAATGAGAGGCCTCAGGATAAAAATGAATTACAATAAATTATGGACAGAGAAACTTCAATGAAATTTTTTTTGAAATTAACCGAAGCAAAAACCTTGTACAACATTAACGTTCCTTTAATAGCTTTTTAGCATTCAGTTAAAACATAGTAACAGTGATCATGAGCAATGGTTATGAAGCCCGGCAAACTTCTTCTTTTTCGCTGTAGCGGCCGACGCGTGGTACTCGTGCATGACGTAAAAAATATCAATGTCTGTAGATATAACACTCAACTGCATGCAAAAATCCTAGTGTCTGTGTATGCTCTCAGCCAATGAGGATACAGATCGCGAGTAAAATGTATAATAATGCTTGTTGTAACTTACAAATTAGTAGGTACGTCCTTTGCCTTGGAAAGCTTTTTGCTAAGCCACATGGGTGGCTTGGGCTTTTTCTTGACTTTTTCCCCTTGCTTGCCTCCTTTCTTGTCTTGCATTTGTTCCTCAACCGCGTCATCCACACCATGAGAGCCACTAACAGCCTCAGATGCTCCAACACCCACAATGTGGTTACCATCCTCCTCTCCGTCTTCCTCGTCCTCGGATGCCCTGGTATCTTCACAAGTGGGGTGAGACAGCTGAGCATCATGACTGCAGCACAAGTTCCAGATGAGGTCGTGATTATGCAGCGAGCTTTCCATGTACTTGCTTCCCATAATGCCACACAGGGGGACGAACGCATGGTGAGCTATCGCTGCCGAGAACGTCTGACACAATTCCTCGTAGACCGGTGTGTTGTAAAGGTCATCTCGAGACTCTGTAGCAATGTCGCTTTCATCCGCGCCTAAAACACAAAAAGACGTTACAGATTCACGCTTAGTGCAGCCACCGTATTCTGAATCAAAACTTGAACGAAGTGAAGAACGTCCATGTTTTCTAGTTTATCCGTTTGTCATAGCCACCGTGTCTCCCTCGCTACCACATACTGAATCAAACGTTGAAAAAAGTGAAGAACTTTCATGTTTTATTTTTTAGTTCATCCGTTTGTCATGGCTAAGATTTGGTTTCATTTATACAGGTACGACTCTCATGTAATATATCGATTTGGTTTAGACGGATTTTCTTTTGTCATCTATTTTCCTTTCTTACTTGTACAATGTACAATCATTGTTACCTTACACCTTTTTAGCTGCAGTGACGGGCTCAAAAAGTCATTGAAAATCACTCTATATACACACACCTGACGTGTCACTATCGTCTCGTCCCTCTGAAGCACCTTCCAATTCCTGGCCATTATCAGAACCTGTTTCACGCCCCAGCGGAGAGGAGGAATCATCTTCCATCTCATTCATTTTTAGCATTCTCATGCGCTCCAACTCAAAACACGAGAAGAACTGCTGAAGAGGAGCGGTCATGTTCTCCCGTGCCAGCTCTCTTTCAAGCTTCAAACACACAACAGTCAGGACATCAATGTAGCTTCGACAGATTGCCTGACGCGCCGCAACACCGCCTGGAAATATCAGGGTGTATGAGGACAAGATACGGATAACAGGTTGAAAGACACCGTCATTAGTTCAGATTCAGTGTAGCTGGAGAGTGTGTCGCGAGATAAATAAGGAATGCAGTACTTGAGAAGTGAGAGGACCCGGCCAGGGCAGCTTCGCCTCTTTGCGTCACCTTGGTTTGTATTCCTCTGATCTAACAAGATAAGAAATGCATGAACCAGATCTATTAAAGAACAAAACCATGATGAAAACATTACACTGTACCCTAGATAGTCAACAAAAAGCGAAGTAATGAATGCGAGGGAGAGAATGGTCGCAAGAGAACTGCAGAAGAGACATTTCTAGCGTTTCTCGCTTCAAACCCGACGATCCAGAAGAGAAACTAGGGGTGCTTTCCATGAAACCAAAAAGTGCGGAAATTATGGTTAGAAATGAAATGGAACGGTAATGTCGGACTGGAATATTTTCAAGAGACACAGCCCACCTTCACAGATTGACGCGACCTCTTGTTTGGGTTAGACAACTTGGGTCAAAATTTGGTGCTCTATTTTGGCTCAGCCTGTCAGCAGACGCTGGAGTAATATAGGAAACGCACGAGGCTCTAACCCTTTTTGACCCTCGTGCGCTCGTGCGATAGTGCGCGTGCGCCCTCAACCCACATCCTCCCACCACCAACTCCAGCGCCTGGAGTTGCGCTTTTTGACAAAACAGTTCGTTTCGTATACTTCTTATATAGGTAAGGGGGAATAAGAGAGCAAACACGTACAAATAGAATACAGTGCACCCCCATGGGGTTTAACGAACTCGGGTTTAAGAAATTCCACCTAAGGAGCACATTTCTCCGGTCTCGAGAACTAAAGTTATTGTTAATTCACTCGGATATATAACAAAGTAACATTAAATTTTAATCCCGAAAGTAACAGCCAAAGTAACAACCCTCACTACTTTCGGGATTCTACGGTACTTGTCAACCGATCATTCACATACCGATTCCTCCCTGGTGTGGTCACTCACCGTTTTATCGATATAAGGAAGGTACTGATTCAACAGGAAACGCCTCCCCGTACAGCGTACAGAAGTTACTCAAACAGAAAAGTAACCACTTGGCATTCCTGTCGTTCACCATTTTCGCATCGTCGTCATCATCATCCGACCCCACGTATCCCATGTAACAGTGCGGTAACATCGTCAACAGCTGACTGGCAATGTACTTGGATGTAAGGACGGGCCCCAGGCGAGGGGCCAGCCACACGATGCTCTCTGCTGCGATGCCTGATATAGTACCAGGGGTCAGCTCATCGTGTTGTTTTTGGACCTTCTTTTCTTGCTGCATAGTTTTAGCTTTGGTGCCATTATAGAATGTTTTTATTGGGCAGGCTGATGGTTGGTCCTTTCTAGCCTCGTCGTTTTCTTGGTCTAATATCGCATTGCCTTGTGATTCATCTTCGCTAGAAGATTCTTCTTCGTCTTCTTCAGACGCAAGATTCTCCTCATCTGGTATACGGACCTCTTCAAGGCTATTTTCCCCATTCCCCTCTGTTTCTTCAATTTCCTCATTATCCTCTTCAATAAATCCATCTGAATTTTTGTCACGCACAACTTCCTCGTTACATTCCTCTGTCAAGCCATCTCCTTTGTCCTTCGTTGTTCCTTGATGTGTCACCCTTCTTGCAACCATGTTGATCACTCCAGCCTCCACTGTAAATGATTCAGATATTTCTTCTCTTTGTCTGCTCGATGCATCAAACTTTTGCAGTTCTACTTGTCCCTTTCTAACACTGAGGTCTTGCAGTGCGTCCATTTCTAGAACATTGTCCTGGTTGGCTTCACACACTACAGATATCTCCTCTTTCCTCTGAATTGCATCAGATATAGCGTCAAGTTCTTTGCCTTCAACGTCTACGATGCCAATAATGTTGGTACTATCATTGCCAGTACCAACAGTAGTCAAAGTAGAACTGTCTCCACCACCAACACCTCTTTGCTCACAGACAGTATCACGGATGTTGTCGATGCCAACGACCTTGCCAGACCGTCCACCGTCATCCACTTCATCGATGACAACATCATCATCATCATCGTCATCTGAAATATGTCCGGAAATAATGGTTCATCGCCTTCCTCATCGATAGAGCCTCTTGGCAACAACGTTACTTGTTCGACCATCTCGTCATCTTTGTCGTCGCGATCTCGAACTCGGTCAAGATTTTGGCGGGTGTTGATATGTGTCTCAAGTTCTTCAATGTCCATGGAATAACTGCCAATTTGTACTTCTTGATCTTCAGAAGCTTCTCTAAGGAAGCTACCGGGCAGATCAAGATCGTCCATGTCCAGTTGAACATCTTTAGCAGTGTACTCCCTTTCTGGAACTGGTATTTCTGATGTTATACCCTCTGTACTGTGGACAGACAGCCTGTCTGCTTTCTCAGCCTTTGACTGCATTTGGGATTTAAATGCAACAGCATCGACAACGAAGCTGATGAAATGTTTCAGAAAACCATCCAATCCAAAACGCACAATGATCTGAGACAGAAATGTCTGCTTCGTGATAACCTCGTAAATATCCAAAGCGTGTGAGTCGAATAGGCTCACCAGACATTTCAAGAATGCCTTCACTGTGTTCTTTGGTCCAAGAGCTTGCGCTAGCATGTCAAACAGCTGGGTACAAGCGTGACGCCGGGTCTGTAAGCAGGTGAATAATGGATCCAAGTGATACAGCAGCAGTTTGATTCCTTCGTCATCCACAATGGAAAGCAGATCGGGAAGACGTGATGCGGCTATATCGACTTGCTCCACAGTGTAACCAACTTCATTTCTCAAAAATACCAAACTGTCCTGTGGTTTGGATTTGTGAGTGTTTCCTTCCACTTTTCTACCCGAGTGGTAGAACTCTGCCAAGAACTCATGCAAAGCACTGAAATATGAAGGAAAAGGGAACAATCCTAGGTGCGGCTGGAGCAGCAGATCGGCCGTGAGAGGAGGAAGCCATCCATTATGAGATACCGTGTCAACTTCAGTGGGTGAAGACACTCCTTTGAAAAGGGCCTGGACACCAGCACGAGCAAACCTAATGATGACAAAAACAAGGCTATGAGCCGACTCTCACGGTCCTTACAATATAGACAACAGACAAAAACAATTAGATTCTAAAGAAACTGTTGTGCCACGTAGGCGGGCAGGTGATACAAAGAGTTACCTCGGCCACATTAGTAATGTTTGGCTTTCAAAGGACAGGAAATGTCGCGTCGTTATTAGTCTCCTTCGCATACGTTCTTCGGACGCGTCACGCAATATCTGTCCGGTCAGATTGTGTGACGAGCCTAAAAAACGTTATCAAAGGAGTCCTCTCGGAAAAATTGCTGGAAAAAAAGTTGCGAGAAATTCAATGACTTGAATTTTTCACGACAAAGCAAACAAGGGCGGCTACATATGCGGTTTTTCACCAGGTCGACTGTTCAAGCAAAAAATCACACATAGCCACTGTTACATATACAATATTGAGAGTTGGAAATAAATGATGTTATTTGTTAAGCTTGGTAAAACACAATCAGAAAGATATTTTCAATCAGTGACACAAGCTATCGACAAAAGTCGAACCTACTGTATGACCTTCCGCACACAGGTCGGACGCTCTGCCACTGAGCTACATACAGGAGTGGGAGCTGGTCATATAACCAGGTTCAACTAGGTTGAAACTTGGCCTGTATACTATCAGGATTAGTTTGTTGATATGCGTGATATGAGAGTGGTGACTTCAGGGACACTGAAATTTAACTTGAATATATCTTGCTCGCTTTACAAACCTGGGAAGAAGCTTGTCGTTTGTTTCACAAAGTTTTGCAATAGCTCTTTCCCTCTGTCTTCCAGCCAATCCACAGGTAGATAGCTGTACTTTACCAGGCATAAGCATCTCTACTATCGCACACCCTAGAGTTATCATGTCTGCTTGAACCAGTTTGCCAAAATTGGTCTTCTCGTCAGACTGTTTATGAGAAGAGAAAAAAGTTACACAAGAAACAGTATTGGTCCTGCGACGATTAACACAATAATTCCCAAAAGTGATCAACATTAAGCTTCTTTTTGGTCATATACATGTAATGCGCGCTCTGATTAGTGGTGTAGTCATTTTGAATTGTAATTCATATACCTTGCTGACTACATTACCAGCACATGTACGGTGTACAAATCACCTTCAAATTGAACAGTTTATTAGGGTAGAAAAACACCAAACAGGTAATAATAAACCAAACAGGAACAAGGATGGCTAAAATTGGGGAAGATTAAAGCCATGTCACGTTATTAAGTCATTAATGCGAATTGCAAAATCACCTTCATAGTGAAGAAAGTCTCAAAATAATAGTTTACTAAGGTAGAAAAACACCAAAGAGGTAATAAGAAACCAAACAGGAACAAGGATGGTCGAGGATGGAGAAGATTAAGACGGATTGCGAACAGCAAACTTGAAAAAATTGGCCAATTAATTCAAGATACGCCATCCGTGGATTGCAAACAACGAACTTGAAAAATGTAGGCTACATTTTTCAAAATGCGTCATCCATGACATAGCTCCTTTGACAGAGTGTCTCACCTTTCCTTCGTGGCTATCACCAGTTGATTCACTTCTGGGGCCAAATTGATTCTTGAACTTTTCAAGTGCTTCAAACTTATCCAACATATCCAGTGGGTTGTAGTTGGTGGGAATGGATATTGGTTCGAACTGTGCACCTTTCGATCCTTCATCCTCGTTGATGGCTTCTTTACCTGTCACCGCTACTGGCTTGCTGTTGTGTTCTTGTCCATTATCAGCTGCTTTGGGCTGATGACCAAGAAGGAAGTCATTCTCGCTCACACTCTCAACAGACACGACAGACTCCTCCAGTATGGACGACTTCTCTGCCATGTGGTCATTGTCTAAATGGGCCAAGCTTCGTATGACTTTGCCATCTACAATCTCGTGTTCTCCTCGTCCAAGGAACAGAGTGTTTGTGTGTGGCAAACAGGGTTGTGCTCTCCCTGGGTGTGGCTCAGTGAAGAGTTGCACCACGCCATGGTTGCTTAGCGACTGATGCTTGTCGATGAGATGGAGGTAGACATTCTTGGCCTTAACTGCCGCTTTACCAGCAAGCTTGTACCCGAATGTCAGGTCAATCCAGTGATGCAGATTGGCAGACACTGCCTCGCTTTCTAACACAGATCTATGCCATCGAATGAACTCCTCTCCAGACGTCGTCCACAATGGTAGCTCCAGATCAGGAAGGTCTACATGCACAGATTGAAAGATAGTGGCGTCTGAGAAGAACTGTGGAATGCATTCATCTGGTGTCCAGTGATACAGCCTCTCCATACTGGACGGGTACTCATTTGCAACCCAGTTAGTTCGCACATGATCGCAAAGAACTGATTTGGGAGTTCTTCGTGCCAGATACACATGGTATGTAATGTCCGACAGCACATCTGATACATGATGAGGAGGTGCTCCCTCCTGACTGTCCAACAATGCAGCTTTGTATGTTACATCAAGTTGTCTGTCTCCTTTGTTGAGGCGAAATTTGGACTTTTTCAAGTCTCGGTATCCACCATCTCGCACAGAGAAGTCAGTTACCCATGGGAACACTGGATGATAATTGGGATCGCCCAGCCGACGACCCACTAAGACGTTCAACGCCATCAGGTAATCAAAGTTAGTAATATTTCCATGTACCCATAACTCTACAAGATTAGGTAAATCATCTCTAGTGTACATGTAGCGCAGAAACCAATGATTCGTTAATGTCTAATTGTGGCTTTGATGCAGCTGTACCGCATGACACTCCATCAATTTCAGATAAGGAAATCTCTGAATTGCAAGTGTGTAAAAAGTCTGGTGACTCAAGGTAAATCCACAAT
Organism: Desmophyllum pertusum; assembly: GCA_029204205.1. Classification (NCBI taxonomy): domain Eukaryota; kingdom Metazoa; phylum Cnidaria; class Anthozoa; order Scleractinia; family Caryophylliidae; genus Desmophyllum; species Desmophyllum pertusum. The sequence continues at coordinate 188,400 of MU826378.1, forward strand.
CCTTTACTAACTTTAACTTTGTGAAGGGTCAATGCTCCATGAGCTATTTCGCGGCTGTGATACCAGTGAAGTGCATGAAGGAGCTCGTAAATCATAAACAAAGGCCTCATGTGTGAACCCGACAGCACGGACGGACTAAATGTTACCATGTTATGAAGACTGTGTTGAAAGTATGGCTCAATAAGGAAGTACGCAGAGTTCCTTCTAGAGCACAAACAAATGGAACAACATTCTGTTTCATTATAAGCGACAATGACGAACCCTCTGATTCTTCTTTGAAATCATCAAATGCATCACGTTCAGCTGATGATCCAAAATTACTGTGCTCTGAACTCTCTGCATCTGGACACAGTTTTCTTGCAGACAGACCATACGCCTGCAAAAGCATTTCCTCCACAACGTTCTGCAAGAGGATGCACAATTATATTAAAATGAATGTTTATTTATATTAATTACATTTTCTAGTTGTATTTAGTTATTTCGCTTTGTCCAAACAATTCTATTAGAGCGGCGGTTCTGTATGATTACGTCAGTTTCCTCAAATTCACCACCAAGCCTCATTTAAATGCGAAATTATTCTCAACCTCTGTCACATGACACTGTAGTGTTCACGTGGGTTTTCTTTTCATCTTGCTTTGGAGTGCTTTGGGAATTCATTCATGATGAAAATTTGCAAGTTATTATTTCGAAAGCGAGGCTTGGTGGTGAAATTAGCTAGTCTGACGTAAACATGCATAAAGGCTACTGACTGTGAAGAAATCATTGTAAAATTGATGTAGATTACATTTTCAGTAATTTTGTTCAAATGTAGCCATGTTTCAAAGCATTAAGGACACTATGGGCCGATTAAGTTTCACTTTAGACAGCATTTTAGGTATTAACCTGATTTAAAACCTTGTTACACCAGGCATGCAATGCGTATAGAGGAGGAAAGCAATTATGATCATAGTCTCTTTATTCACTCCTTCACTGGGAATAAAAGTTTTAGTTCATCTGTCCAAGTGTCAAAGTTGAAGCTGAGGACTTAAGCACACATAAAAGAAAGTACATGTAGCTGTAAACTTGTCCCTTTGTATTTTACCCAGGCCTGTAAGAATTTAATAAAAGGAATGAAGCCTTTATACTCTGATAAGGAATAGATCATAGCAAGTCATCTCTGCATCATCTTGGGAGTGAAATAATGTTAATTAATGATCTTTTTTTTTCTTTTTTTTCTTTTTATAGTTTTTTTTTTTTTTTTTTTTCACCCTGGTTTTCCGAAATTTTTCTTTCTTTCTTTCTATCTTTATTTATTGTTGACTTTTTGAAATAAGAAATTAATGATCTTTTAGCAGGACTGTCACTCATCGTGGTCTATTGCAAATCCCACAAATCTGACTCATTCTCATATCGTTGACTAACCCATGATCACGTGCACAACTGCACTTGAAAAGAGAAAATTATTCTTGATTTTTCATTTAAAATACCCCAAATTAAATCCTTCATTTAAGTCTGTCTACAAGCCTGCACGTAGGTGGCTTGTTCAGGCCGACGCTTTTAACTCTGGTTTCCATAGCACGAAGTTACTAGGAGTACTGCTACTCCCCTGGATTGGATCAGTGCAAGTCCATCGCATGTAATTTCCTAGCATTTTGTGGCTGGTACCCATTTATACTCCTGGGTTGATTGGGAGAGAGGCACTGTGGGAGTATTGAGTGTCTGGTCCAAGGACACAACACACCAGACACATCCTTCAGAGGGTCTACTAAAATTAGACTACATGTACATGTGCTCGTCTTCATTTTCTAAGAGTGATACAGTAGTCAACTTTTAGAAAACTAGGGCTCATAATGTAATGGTTTTAAATGAACTAAAGTTTTCTTCCTTACATGTACATATTTGGGACATACATCACATGGACACAAACGCTTCAGTGTTACCTTATCTGATTCCTTCCATAACGGAGCAGGCAGGACACAGTGTGCAGCGAGAGGGTAACTGTCCAAAGCACTGTCCCAGCTGTGTCGAAAATTATGGACACCCACACACTGCATGAGTTCGGCATATGACAATACACTAAATTTACCTCCATTATCCACTCCACTTCCAAAAGCATCAGGAAAGCTGAAACAATATGACATGGTTAGTGTACAGGACTCTGGAGGACATGAGATCTAGCTGGGTTCAAGCCCAAGACACTTTATTCTTGCAGTGCCTCTTTCCATCTGGGAGTATGAATGGGTACCGGTGAACTACTGGGCAACCTGACAAAATGCTGGGGGTAACCTGCGATGGACTAGCATCCCATCCAGGGGTTGTAGCAATACTCATCTAGTCACTTCATGTTAATGGAAACCAGGATAAATTCTGGCAGTGTGGGCCACCTTAGCCCAAGCACAGGTTTCACCTAATTGGAACATGCATGGGTGGGGTTGGGGCGATCTCGTGCCCAGAGTCAACGATCTCCTCAGTCAGAGGTAGTCGTCGCCAGGTTAGACTCTGGGGGAATGGAATTTTGAATCCCATAAATCTGGTATTCCGGCCATTGTTTGTTACACGAGACAGCCAATCAAAAAATTTGATATTTATTCCATTCCCCCTTAGTCTAACCTGGCGATGACTACCGCTGACTGAGGAGACCGTTGACTGTGGGCACGAGATTGGGGTTGGGGGGGAAAGTATTATTTTGGAGCCATGTGGCTAAACCTAGAAGCTGCTGCTTGAATCCAGATTCTGTAGCATCAAGCAGCTACCTTGGATGAATTGCTAGTCCATTGCAGGTTACTCCCCAGCATTTTGTCATGAGAGTGTCTTGCCCAAGAACACAACGCAAAGACCTTGTCCAAAATGCCAGCCAATTTAGTGTCATTCATGTACTTAATAAGAGGAAATTAAGCCGCACTAAGGACAAACTGGTCAACACTGCTGGAGCTTATCCCAGTTTCTGTAGTATGAAGCAGACTAGGCGTATTGCTACTCCCCCTGGATGTGATGCTAGTCCATCACAGGTCCCCCCCCCCCCCCCCCCCACCCCCCTTGGGTGTCTTGCCCAAGAACACAGCAGAATGACCTCAGCCAGTGCTAAAATTTGGACTGCTCGATCCGGAGTCCAGCATGCTAACCATTACGTCACTGCTTCCCATAGGGGGAACACTTATTGGGAGGTGGGCACTAAATCAAACAGATAAATTAAACTGATATAGCAGAATAAGGTTAACCTTTTCCTTAATGGCGCCTTCTTGATTGGCTTTTTGATAACCTGAATGCTGATTCTGATCCAAGGTGCAGCTGGCTCAGGGTGCGAGGGCTGCAAAATGAGCTGATGTTCATAGGGACTCCATGGTGACTCATGGCCAGGCTCATCATGAGATGGGACCCCTACTATGTATTTCTGAAGCCAGCACTCATGGACCTGGAGAGAGAAAGATGCAGAGTAGTGAAAGGATTCAAGAGCCTTTTAAGTTAGTTATATATAAACAAGAAAACATATCAAACAAATGATGATTATAATTTTGTTTTCATTCTACAAGTCATTGTACATGTATGTGCCAGTATACCCAGGGGGGGTACTCTTGATTTGAAGTGACGGGGAGGTGCGAATGGGAGCATAAATTAAAACCTAAAAAAATCCCTAGAGCTTGAAGCGAAACCCCAAAAAAGCCCCTGAAACAAAATTAAACCCAAAAAATCCCATGCTGAATTTTTGAACATTTAAAAATTTACCATTTTAACAACAAGTCTGAGTATACTACATATCTGTAGCAATAAATACGTTAACATGTTTTTTTACTGTGAACTTTTTACCCCACAAAAACCAGGTATTAAAATCAAACTACCAAAAAAAAATACTTGCCAAAATTTTCTAACCCCAAAAAATCCCAAAATCATCACCATCATCATCATCATCATCAATCTTTATTTACTCACAAATATCCTATCATACAATGTTATGGTCTTTCTAAGAGTCGTGATTAACATCGTGATTAAAATCGTGAATTTCCGAACCAGAAATATCCTTTGCACCTCCCCGTCACTTTAAATCCAGAGTACCCCCTGGGCCAGTATAGAAGTTTAGGTTTTAGCCTATACAGTTGAAGCTCTCTGAGTGGACACTCTCGTACATAAGCGGACAGCCCTACTTGACAAAACCCTGTTTGAACTCTAGCTCATACAAACTCTGTATTACACATTCCCATAAGCCGTCAGCTCCAGTTGCGGACACTTTTTCTGCTTTCCGAGGGTCCGCTTACAGGAGCTTCGACTATTCTAAAAGCACTTCTCCTTGAGCTGTGGGATGCATGACTGTCTTTTGCTACAAATTTATAGGGGAAAGGAAGGCAGCAATATCATTCGGCCCACCATAAATAATGAATTGTTCTGGAAAGGTGTACTATACACACAGATGTAGCCGGGTGGCGAATGGTAAATTCAACACTTTACGATCTACAGTAGAACCCCACTAACTCAAACTCAGTTTACTCAAAACTCCTCGCTATCTCGAACTCAAACCGACTCCCCTTGCCCTCCTATCTCAAACTATTTTTTGTTTCCCTTGGGAGTTCGATTTAGCGGGGTTCTACTGTACCTATATGGTGAGACTAGCAATTTTGACATTCGAGCCTGAGACTTTCAGAGTCAATTTGAGTACTACTTGATACTACGGTAAGCTAATACAAGAAAAAGTTGACACTGTATTTAGACCCGTGAAATTCGAATAAAATGTTGTGAGAGCGCTGCACGATGAGCAAAATAACGGCTGCATGGGAGACTAGTGAACTCTAGAATCTTCAAGTGTTTTAAATACGTCCGACCAGTCATAACCTTCTATAAACGGACACCCTTGGGACCTGGAACTCAGAGAAGATGTGTAGTATGACTTAGGGGGTGTTTTACTCATGAAAAACTGTCCACTTAAGAGAGCTGTCCACTTATGGGAAGAGGATAAAATGTAGTGTCTGTATATGGCTGGGACCATGACTTAAGTGTACATACACTTACCCCAGGAGGTGTCCACCTACGGGAGGTGTGTTCCACTGTTCTAAATTTAATTACCATTTACATACTGTACTTCAAAATACAAATTATGGTTACATACTTACAATGTTGGTGACTGCAGTTAGTGACTGTTTTGGCACAAGACAAATTATGTGGACGTTAAAGATGATTTCCAGTCCGTACTGCACAAGCTCAGGGTTTATTTACATTTTTGTTTTGAATTTGTTGATTACACTTTGGTGATAGCGTACATGAAGTTGTTAATATGACGTTTTTGAGTCCGCCATTACGTGTCGTTGACTTAATGCTCAATGAGCTGAAACGTCGGTTTGGGATAACGCTGAGGTTCTTCAACTTGTTATTATTGTTTGGCAAGGATATCTGGCGTTAATAATGAAGAAAAAGGTAAGTTTGTCCCGGAATGTTTATTTTGGCTAGTATTTACATTCATTCGTATGAGACTCATGTAAACATTGCAGTGGATATTGCGCAGTACAGAATGGAAATCATCTTTAAAGCCCCTGACACACTAGCTAGGCACTTTTATACGCTTGTCACAGCAAATTTGATTGCCAGCAAAATTCGCCAGTGGATTTTGTTGCTGCATATATGCTACAGCACACTAGGCGATTTTTCTGGCAATTTTTCTGATGATTCGGTCTCAGGGCATTTTCCGTGTTCAAAATTATGGCAGATGGTACATGATTGGTTGAATAAGTTGGCAATTGACGATTTCAATTGCAGGAGAGGGCGAAATTTAATCGCCAGCGCATTTTATCGCCGATATATCTGACATGCCAGATATTGGCGATTGTGATCGCAGGTCGCGGTGATCAAAATTGCTACCGAAATTTTCCGTCGCAGAAGTGGGCACACTGCGATGAACATATAAAATCCCCTAGTGTGTCGGGGGCTTAAGGGGAAGGGGGGCAGAATATGTTTATTGGCCTTAGACTCAATGTATTTGAAATTGAAACTTCAGACAGTGAAGAAACTGAAACTAATCTGTTTTCAGTTCTGCTCTCTCTTGAATGCTTCGAAACTATATATACGTGCCTCTCAAAAATCGTTTAAAGGTAATCAAGGTTTCAGGATTATTTAGTTCTGCCAACGTCTAAAATATTGAGCTCATTATTGCCTTAATCTCACGCCATTTCCGTTCATCGTTTCAACATCTTTTTCAGAATATGTTTTGGCACGGAAAATTTCTCGTATAGCATAACTGTGGCTTGCACTTCCTAAGCTACATGTAACAGAGTCATTCCCCAAACTACACACAAAGCGAAATATATAACTGACAAGGAAGAGGAATCGAAAGGTCGATGAGCTTTGCATTCCAATTGCACGACATTTCAAAACTTACCAAACAGCAAACACGACTGCCACTTTCATCAAAGCATGCTCGAATACATGATCGATCAATGCTAAGTTCCTCTACAACCAGTGTGCATGCCTCCTCGGGACTTAATCTCTTCTCCATAAAACAGAAAACAAATTAACACATTGTGTATGGAGGACAAAAACAACACGAAATCTGTGCTTCAATGGCGACCGGAAGATCACTATGGTCGCCCCAGTCTTTTACGGAAATAATATAAGCCGCAGTTCGTGATCTTAGCTCAGAGAATCACGAATTGAGATTTGAAGCAAAAACGAAGCCCAATAGTATATGAAAAGCTGCTCTTCAATACTTTCAATATATTGCACTCGTAAAAACTGAATCCTTCGTCCGTATCAGTCATGATCAGTTCAGTCAGTGACCACAGTGTCACGCAACACCTTTTATGAAGCTTGATTGCGTGACGTATATTGTAACTCCCCAGCACAGGCTTGCCATCTTCTGTTTGGGCACTATGATATTCAAATTTCTACGCATTAATCCTCCGAAAATCGGCATTTAGAGCTGTCTATATCTAATAAAATAAAGTCAAAATACTTAGAAGTATCTTTGCTTTTCTGTGGTTTTTATGGTGATTTGAAGTTTGCGAGTCGCTTCTTCGATTCTAATAATTTGTCAAGGCATGCAATTTCGAGCAGTTTTGGACCAACACCTTTCATACCTCCTCTCAAATTTTCCTCTCAATTCAATTTCCTAAGAGCTCCCGGATCTCGAAAGACCAGTCCTCAAACTATAATCTGTCCGAATTTGAGTCTGAATGATTTAATGTCCTTCAAAATTAATGCCTATGCCCTCCCCACAAAGAGACTTCCCTTGGGTGCCCAGTTGAAATCCAAAGTTAATCAGATCAATCAGACTACTTATTAATACATAGCCCTGTTTACTAATTCAAAAGGAAACTGCATGGGATATCAATTTTTCATATACATTACACTGATGATACAGTCGAACCTCCCGTAAGCGGACACCCTCAGGACCAAAAAAAGTGCCCGCTTAAGAGAGGTTAAAAATGTAGTGTTTGTATGTTGCTGGAAACATGACCTAGTGTCCACTTACGAGATATCTGAGAGACCCCTGACATCAATTAAATTCCAGTTGACTCCTGATAGCTCGAACTTGAATGTTTTTCAATTTCCCTTGAAGGTTTGGTTATCGGGAGTCAACTGTATGTAGTCAGAGAATGACAGATTTTGTACAAAGATCCAATCAATTCCCGCAAAAATAAACATGTATTAAAGCATCGTAACAGCAGAAATCAAAATGAATGTTTAATTTATTAACAAATATAACAATAATTATTATAAAATGACAAGACAGTTTAAAGATGAATTACAGTCCATACGGCGCAGGCTCAGGATTTTTTTTTGATTTTTTTTTTTAATTTGTTGATCAATATGTTTATACACTTTGGTAATAGCATACATGAAGTTTTTGAGTCCGCCATATTTACGGGTCGTTATGTTAACGAATGCTCGATGAGCTGAAACATCAGTTTGGAATAACATTGAGGTTCTTCTACTCGTTATTATTATTAGACAAGGATTGTTAATAATGAAGAAAAAGGTATTAAAGTTTGTCTTGGAATTGTTATTTTGGCTAGTATTTACATTCCTTCGTATGGGACTCATAAACATTGCAAGGCAGAGATTGTGCAGTACGGACTGTATCATCTTTAATTTTCAAGTGGTGCTAGTGTTTGTTTTTGACAAATTTGCAAAATGAAATTCACGATATTTTTTTGGAGCTTAGCACTCTTGGGAGTGAAAGGGTTAAAAAGTAAACATGCAACCGGTATCTTGTTTCTCTTGGTTTATCTTTGCATTGGCTAACTGTCTTTACTGTGAACAAGTCTCGTCAGCTCACGAACTTGAGCCGCATTTGTTTCTACTAAAAGTTCTAGTTCCTTGACATGATCGTGCAGTTCAAATAATCTTTCATTTTGTTCCTGTTCCTTCATCGCCTCCTTCCTCTGTCCTCTTTTATATTCTAAATACATTATCACTGTTGCCACACCAAACACCAGTGATTCTCCCAAAAGCTCTGCGCCAACATCCACTGCCGCTTGTTCACTCAATGGCTCAACTTTAGCTGGACCTGCCAGTCCCATTAACCGCATCTTGACCCTTGTCTCAAGCCAGTGATAGCCTGGAATATCAAAAACACTGGTGATTATTTTTCTGTATGATTGTTGATACTTGTTCTATTCCTAGGGATCGCAATAGGCTGTGTAATCACCCCAGGGTGTCTGTTCAGTGATCGAACATAATCAAACATTTAATTTTGTGTGAGTTTGATTATTGAACCAATCAAACTAAATCAAATGCAATCAAACCAAATCCAGTTCAATTTTGTTCAGATTCGCAGCGATAATCAACCTTTTCATCTTATTATATAACAGAATAAACAGAAAAAACGCCCCCAAAATATAACTCACGTCACTGTAAGCACGTAATTAAACGTTTGTAATCCATTGAGTTCGATTGCAGACCATTCGGTAATCAAAGGTTCGACTGTGTTCTATTGACAAGGCGACTGCCGGACCCAATCAAACGATTGGTGTTCGATTGAGTTTGATTACCGAATATTCGATTAGACACCCCGGGAATCTTTTTACAAACACTACCCATCCTCTCGTTCCCAGAGCTCCTCGTTTTTTTATTTGTGCCTGAAATGAGTAACCAAAAGAAACAGAGGATCTGGGAACGAGAATGAACACTACCATTCAGTACTCAAAGTAAACAACAAAAAGGTTCATTTATATTGGGTGGCTAGTGAAAAACTTGTGTTGACTTGCATGCACATTGATCTTGATTATAGTGAATGCAAGTCATCGCAAGTCAACACAAGTGCAAACAAGTAAGTCCTCGCCAAAGACGCAAGGCAACACAAGTTGGACTTGTGACTACTTGCAGCTACTACTTAAAATTTTCCAGATTAATTCGTCCCCAGGCCCCAGCCATTCTAAAATGGCCAAGTACTTTTAGTATTTCAACATTATTTTGGCATTACAGCTTTTGGTCGAGGGACTTTTTTCTCATATCACTCCTAGAACTAGCTCAGATTTATGCAATCGGAAAATGAGTTAAAAGACTACAGTCGAACCTCCACTAAACGGCCACCTCTCTATAACGGCCACCTCTCCACAACAGCCAGGATTTTTCGTCCCGACCGTGCGCCGATCCATACACTTTTAATACTGAACTCTTATTGAAACCTCCCTACAACGGCCACCTCTCTACAACGGCCAGATAATTCTGCACCAGGGTGGCCGTTGTGAAGAGGTTCAACTGCATTAAAAGCTTAAAGTAGGATCGAGGATTTTATGCATGTTTTATGAGCTGTGACTATTAAATTATGCTCACCTTGTCCAGGCCAGATACAGACATATTTTCTAAAGAAATCACTTTGCCTGGCTGTTGTCTTTAAACTAAATGCTATTGGTTTAGAGATTTGTTTTATGGCTAAACTTGCCAACTTAAACAACGGAAAAGCACCCACAACCATCGTGAAATATTCCGTGAAATGTCGAGAATTGTTAGATACGTCATGTAAGCCACTATGTAGTCTCCTTCGCAGCCGCAATCTCGTTCCCAGGCTCTCTATCCTTTCCTGGGAAAAGGAGAGAGAGCCGGGCCAAAGCGTTGCGTGACGACTCAAATTATAATCGGCTGCAAAGGAGACTATAAACTCACACGAAGACGGCTTTCCAAATTCACTACGGCGGTTAATTTACCTTTATCAACTTCAAGTTGATAATCTGAAGTGTTTCACTTGCCCGCTGAGTCGAGATTAACGCTGGTAGTGACGTCACTGATGACATTAGTGACGGCTTATGGTTCCTGCATAGCGTCGTTTGCGAGTTTGAAAGACTAAAGAAAAGAATATTACAGTCTGCTCTTTACACTTGAAAGAGTTCTCAGTTACGACCAGTTACCGAGGTGATAAATATTTATAGATAATACAGCCAAGCCTCACTTTGATTCCATTTCTCGGAATCAAGACGGAATCACTTCCTTGGTACAAACTGATGTTAATCAGCGGTGCAATCAGTGTCTCTGGAGTGGACGATAACTTTTAGGTCTTTTAAGGTAAGCAAGCCTGATATTTTCAGAATGCCACGGCATAACGACAGTGTGAACGACATACTGACAAGATCACACACACGCATACTTGCTACTAGTAAAGCTCATCGTGACGGTGTTACCAGTATATTAAAGCAGCAAAATGTGACCACAAATTAAGTAGAAACATATAACAATGCTCTTATTTGTGTTTGTTATGGACGTTATGCAGTCCATGAGTTTCATGCCAACTTAGCCATCATTTTTTGCTCAACGTGTTATCGGTCGACACGATCATCGAACAAGATATCTTTGTGAATTATATGTTGTAAACAGGCCGTTAACAACAAGAGTGTGCGATCTTTAATCGGCCGCCATTGGTATTTGGCGAAACAAGGCCTCCATCGCGACTAGAATGTCAAGAGCTGGGAATTGTTTCCGTAAGTGATACCCTATATGTGAACATGTTTTCCATCCGGAGACAGTCTGTTTCGTTTCGTTTCGTTTCGCGAAATACTATAAACAGCCTATTATAATTTTGAAACTTGCTGAACAGCATCATGAATCAGTGAAAAGGAGCTGATGTTCCGTCGTTCCCAATTAATTTGTATACTTGCACTCGTGAAAGCAAGGTTTGCCATCTTTATAGAACAACAAAGAGTGTCGAAACGGACAAGATTAGGGAATTGTTGAAGAAGAGAGAGCAATTTGTTAACCGAGCAAGCAGAAATCAGGAACGCAGGAATCTGGAAGGGTTTTCTATTTTCCTGATTTATCTCCGACTATCCCAGACGAATAGAATAGACCATACCAATCCGACCAGTCAGCAATAAGGAGGGGAAGCTGATCAAGACCATTGACGAAGAGTTTTTTTTTTTTTCCATTTAAAGATTTTTTTTTTTCATTTTCAGCATGTTACAAAGCGGTATACAAACAAGCATACAAAATACAAATCACACACATGCACATGCACACACTCCCACACTCACACAGGCTACTACAGCAATATGAGTCTATATAATACCTATACTATTGTTACTATAATTTACCTAATTAGCAAACGTATGAATTAATTTTTCCCATTTTTTAAAATGATTATTAATTTATCTCTTTTCCTGGCAATATGGAGCTCAATCTTATAAACACGACCTGTCCTAGCGATAAAACCTCGGAGAGAAAGCATGCTATTTTGACATTTCCTCGAGTAAAGGTAAAATTTGCCTAACAACAGAATGTGATTGATCAAGATAAAATCGTCTTTAATATCAAACTTCCCAAAAACCAAATCTGAATCCTTCAAGGTTCCAACGTAAATATTATTGTCTCGTAGCCAGGACAGGACAATGTTTCCAAAAATCCGAGGATACCTTACAGGAAAAGAGTAAATGCTCGATGGATTCCACTTCTTCTTCGCAGAAAACACAATCGGGTGAATCGATTATTCCAAAACGAAAAAGATTATCATTTGTAAAAACAATGCGATTTAAAATCTTATACTGAAATTCCCTGAGTTTCGATTCTAGTACGGAAGGCTAACGAATAAACCTTCTTCCAATCTATAACTGTGTTCGGATAATCATTCGTTAATAATTGTTTGGCAGTGGGCGGGACTTGCTTTTTCTCCAAGAAACGCTGGTAGATTTGTTCAGAAGAAACATCGAGAACTGTAATCAAGCTGTCCTCAATCATAATATGAGGGATACTACGGGACCGGAGCCGTGGCGCGATAATAACATTTTTAACACTCAACCGCCACTGTGGTGGGATTGTCTGAGTTAACAATGCTCGTAATAAAGAAACTTTGTTCAGGGCTTAAGAGCGAATGCATAGAGTTAGTCCTTAATGGATTAGCATTGGCCGAGAATAAATCTCCTATTTTTAAAAAGCCTAGGTTCACAAGATCTCTCCGATATATAGATTTTTTATCAATGCAGATTAACTTATTGTTCCAAATACCGTAAAAGCTCTATTCAGCCCCCAGGGGGCTTATTTAATTTCAGGCCTCAAGAAGGGGGGGCTTATTAGAGAGGAGGCTTAATAGAGAGGGGGGCTTATTTCAAATCATAAATTTTCAAGAAAATTCACATTAATTTTTCAAACAGAACAAGAAATGGGTTATATATGACCGTCTTAGTACAAAGGAAACGTCATTTATACCCTAACTCGACGATAGTTCTGGAAATTAAAGACCACGTTTCAATACAAAGTGACTGAAACGCCAGAAAATATTGCTGAAAAGTCATTTACATCAGCCTGACGGAAGGAGGGGGGGCTTAATAGAGAGGGGGGGGGGGGGGGCTTATTACAAAATCCGACTTCCAAAGGGGGGCTTATTAGATAGGGGGGCTTAATAGAGCGGGGGGGCTAAATAGAGCTTTTACGGTCTCATTGCCAATATCCTGAGATGAGCTTGGTACTTTATCATTTAAATCTGACCATGCATCGAAACATTGTTTGAAAAAGATCGGTAGGTTGAGTTTCAATTTCGAGGTGGCAAAATTACAGTGCAGCACAAAACTACCTCCAACTGGTGAAAGATATTTGTGTAGAATTGTCTTCCAATGACTTTGATAGTCCTCTAAAAATTTATGTAAACATATTACTCGTTTTGTTTGAATCATAGAATCATTATCAAGCATGTTTTTAAATTAAACTTAAAAGCCGCCTTTCTCGATATCTGACGTCAATGCATTTCGTTTTACCTTGTCTCTCCCGTTCCAGACGAAATTGTAAATAATTGAATTTGCTTCTTTAATCAGCCCGGTAGACATTGGAATGACAGAAGCTCTGAACATTAGCTTGGGGATGGCAAAGGTTTTAACGATTTGTATTCTCCCCAAGAGGGAAAGACCAGTCTCCTCTCCATCTCCACAAATTGATCGTTTTCTTGATTGATTTTAAAGTCTTTCTAAAATTTAAATAATCCCTTTGGTTTTCGTCATAGCCAAAGTAAACCCCTAAAATCTTAATTACCCCGGAAAGATTATGCGTATCAGAAAAATCTTCCCCGAGAGTGTTGCTACCAAGGGCCATGACTTCAGTTTTCTCATGGTTAACCTTTAATCCAGAGCACTCCCCGAAAGAGTTGAAGAGATGGAAAGAAAATGTTGAGGAAATGCTGAACCGTCCAGATCCGGAAAATCCCCATGATCCTCCACCAGGGCCAGATCTGCACGTTCGCACGAGTAGCATCATAAAGGCAGCTGAGATTATTGAGACAGTAAATAGATTGAAGAATTGGAAAGCTGCAGGATTAGATCATATAGCACCAGAGGCTCTCAAAGAAGGGGGAGAGTATAGATGTCCTGCATAAGTTTTTGAATAAGATATGAGGGGAAGGAGAAATACCAAATGACTGGAAGATAGGTTTTCTGATCGAGATGGCAAAAAAATGAAATTTCAGCCAATGCAAGAACTGGAGAGGCATGTTGCTTAGCATTGCAAGCCTAGGATGCAAAGCTTAGGGAAGAACAAGCTGGGTTTAGAAAGGGGCGAAGTTGCACAGACCAAATTGATACGCTATACGCATTGTTGAACAGTCGGCTGTCTTCTAATTCTCCCCTTTTGTTTCTTGTTGTCCTTGATTGGGTGACAAGTAAGGCAAGCGTTTGGATCATCAGCAAGGGGTATTGAATGACATCTGATGAAGAGACTAGAAGATCTGGATTATGCGGACGACCTAGCTTAAGCTTTGTTATCTCACAGGCTACAGGACATCAGTGCGTAGTAAGATGGAGGAATTGACGGTTGCAGACGCGAGAAAGCTCAGAGTCAATGCCGAAAAAACAAAACTGAAAAAAAACACAAGAAGGAGGAGTGGGAATTGTTAGAAGAGGTAGGAAGTTTCCAATGCCTGGATAGTGTCATCATCAAGACAGATGGTACGGATGAAGATGTTGAAGCTCGCATAGGAAAGGCAAGGCAGGTGTTTACAATGCTGAGAGAACTTCAATTCCTCTCTGTCACAAAAAATACAAAATACAAAAATTAGGATTTTTTCTTCCAATGTTGAGTCAATTCTACCCTACGGGGAAGTAACTCAGTGGAAGATCACCAAAGTTATGCTACATAAGCTCCACGTATTTGTGAATAAGTGCCTAAGGAGTATTCTTGGCATCAGTGGCCGGAGAGGCTAAAAAACTCCAGTGGAGTTGGAGTTAAAGGGCAGGGCATGGAAGTGGATAGGTCACACGCTAAGGAAGCCGGACGGAAACATAACAAAGACGGCCCTTGGATGGAACCGGCAGAACTACAGGCCAAAGGTGTGACATGGGCGGCAGCGAAGAAAACAGCGCAGAACAGGATTAGATGGAAGACCCTGCCTTGTTTTGGACTTACGTTCCTTTAGAAAAGAAGAAGAAGAAAAAGAGGAATCTCAGACGAATGTCTGGGACGGTCGGGAAAAACAAAATCCCCGATGGTCTGGGATTTTCCCAACATATGAAAACCACACTGAAACGCTTAGTGGAGCTCGGTGAATCACTTTTCATTGTTCTATATCTTCTATTCTGTATATATTTTGTGCTCGCACCATATAGCAGGGGGTGTAAGTTAAGGTAATGCTCCGGTAATGCTTAACTGAACTTTGCTATCAGATCATCATCAGCCATTTTTGCACCTATTATTGTTTCTTCCAGACAGCCATAGAGCAACTAAAACATGCTTCATCCTGCTGATCCATCAGTTGTCTTCGTTTCGCCACAACGGCACAGGATATCGTGGAAGATTGGAAACATTGCATTAGAAAAGGTTTGTTGATATTCATTGTACTAAACTGAAAGCTTAGTCATCAGTAAAGCCCGAACACTTTATTCTGGTATGCAATGTCGGCATTCTCGGTGTAATCCGTTGAAATTTTTTGTGAATTTTGGTCATTCGTCGTTTTGGTTGGACTAATTATAGCATGTGATTACTGAAGTATATGTGAGTGGGTTTTTTAAACGGATAAAGTTGATAAGCGCTAGGAAAGTTGAGTCACACGAGCTGTACGAATGGGTTTTTCACGAGTATTATTTATTACATCCGAGCCTGAAATGCTCTTCCCTTACCCTAATACTAGTATTTGAACCATTCTTTCAATTTCAAAGATATTATTGATATTCTCGATACTTTATCGGCAGCTAAAAATAAAAATTCAGCTAAGTCTCTATCAGAGTCGGAACTGAGAATCCTCGAGCTCGCATTCTAATTGTCAAATACTATTCCATTTCAGGCCCACACACTTGTTAGTCCACAAGGCGTTTGCTCAAAAGCAATCTTCAATGCCGCTGGACCTAACATTGCGAATTACTTCCAAGCTCCACAACCGGGAGAAATTACAATAACCCCTGGTTACAGGTTGGCTTGCAGTCACGTGATTCATACTTGCTGTCCTAACTGGAATGGAGGCACTGGGGAAGCGGTAAGTACAGTTGAAAAGAAGCCTGGAAAAAAATCAGGGCTTCAACGCGATTTGAACCCATGACGTCCGCATTACCGGTACGATGCGCTACCAACTGAACTATGAAGCCATACATTGGGGAGCAATATCATGCAATTTTGGGAGCTACATCATACCGCCACAATCTGAATAGGCCATTTTCGAGTTGCCTTTTGCCTCTGTTTCAAAACGAGTCTAAGTGGTAAAGTCGATAAAGGGAACTCGGAAATGGCCTATTGAAAAGTTTGATAGTGAAATTTATTTCCTAAAGGTTCACGGTGTTTTTAAAGAAGTGTGTCCATGTGACAATTAATTTTGTTTCGTTTGCTAACCATGTCTAGGCTTTGAGGTCCATTGTCAAAAAGTCCCTTGTCAAGGTTGATGAACTTGGAGGAAGCTCCGTCGCCTTTCCTGTGATTGGAACGGGCAGGTTAGCTTTTCCTCCACACGAGGCTTCAAGAATCATGTTGAACGAAGCCGTCGCATTTTGCAGCAACAATCCACTTTCCTTGGTGAAGGACATTCGTTTTCTTCTGTTTCATGGAGATCAAGGAGTTATTGATGCTTTTAAACAAGAAAGTAACCCTTTGCATGCAAAGCCGGATCGTAAAACTGTGGACGTCGTTCAAGGTGACTTGACTCAAGAGTTAACAGACGCCATCGTAAACATCATTGGTACAAACATGAACATGTATGGAGCGGGGCAGCTAGGTAAAGCGATAGCCAAGGCCAGCGGCGTTCAAGTAGAGAACGAGTGCAAAAACCTGGGTGAACAGCCAGCGGGGTCCGCAGTGATGACAAGTGGCGGTAATCTAGCAGCACCAAACATCATACACATGGTTGTAGGGTTAAAAAATAAACAACACCTCCAGTTATGCATTGAAAAATGTCTTCAGCTGGCAGAAGCGAAAGGTCTGAAGACGATCTCACTGCCAGCGGCTGGGACTGGGGCTGGTGGACTCTCGGAGATGGACTCGGCCCAAGCGACGTTCCTAGCTTTGAGGAAGATTTTAGGAAACTGTGTAAACTTACGTCAAGTTAGAATCGTCCTGAACCAAGCTAAGTTGATGAAGCCTTTCCTGGACGAACACAAGCTTATGCAGCAGCAAGAAAATAAACGGCTGGTTTCTAGATCTTCACCGGTGAAAACCGCGGAATCGCCCAGAAAGAAGCCCCGGATGGCACAATATGGCGTGCCAAATCCAAAGAACAAAGGCAAAGTCTCCGTCAGCGGCGCCAGCAAAGCCGCTGCTGAAAGACCTATGGTTGAGGATGATGCGTTTACAACTGAAATCGTCGAGCACCAAAAAGTCGGTCAGCTGTCTAAGAAACAGATCGATGATCTCCAGAAAAGTGCACAGACACAGGACGTCAAATTTATAATTTACCAAACCAATAATCGTATATACGCCATTGGTAAACGCAGCAGAGTGTCTGAAATGGTCGGGAGGATCTGGTGCATGCTTAACGAAAGTAAGTCGGTAAATTGCACTCAGAAGGGACTGTAAAGTGTTCGGGCCGAGCACCTTATTCTTTATTCTTCAGTGTAACCCCGCCATCGACCACCCCGTTAATACGACCACCTCGTTATTACGACCACTTTTTTGTGGCCCGAACATGCAAAAGCCCACTCATTTTATTATCTGAAAACCCCGTAAATTAATCCGATCACCACGTTATTACGACAAACGACCACCTTTTGGAGTCCCCAATCGTTATTTTCTTTATAAAATTACCCCGTTAATACGACCAGTCAAAATGCCTGGTGAGACTGCTGAATGAAAATAGCCACAATCTGACAAACAATAAGTATAGGAAATCGTATGAACGCGAGTGCAATTCGTGATTTATGGGCACGAGTGATGTTTTGAAAGTTCTCAAAATTGCACGAGCCTTTAGGCGAGTGCAATTTGAGAACTTTCAAAACATCACGAGTGACCATAAAACACTAATTGCACGAGCAGTTCATACGATTTTTTGTTTATAATATTCTCAACAAAATTTTGCTGCGGCCATCACGCTACTCTGCACACGAAACGCTTCACTAGTTTCCAGAGTGTTCACATGTTTTATTTGAACGCGCAGGCAAACCAAGCGTGAACTTTTTGAAAGAATTACAGTACTATAGTTTAGAAAATATTAACCATTAACTTGAAAGCTTATTTCAATGCCATTAAGCGGCAGAAACGTTTCTACTTGTCCGGTACCGTTTATCACAATTCCGTATTGCACTCTATAACCTATTTATGCACTCGTCATTGACCAATCAGAAGCTGCATATTTTGTTGAGTATACTATAACGCATTTTATTGAATGTTGTCGGACAAAGTTGTTAGTGATTAGCGAAGGGTTCATTTATAGCGGAATTAAAGGTATAGTTGTTATGGCATTATTTAGAAGGGTGTAGTTTGACCCTACCCTGTTAATACGACCACCCCGTTAACAGGACCACATTTTCATGGCCCGACGTTGGTCGTGTTAACGGGCTTCCACTGTAATTTATTCTGGTAATCAGTGTCGACATTCTCAATCCGTTGAAGTTTTTTGTGAATTTTGGTCATCCGTCGTTCTGCTTGGACTAATTATAGTATGTGATTACTGAAGTATCGAGAAGTAGATGTGAGCCTACACATGCGCCGAACCGTGAAAATCTCCCTTTAAATACGTTAATAAACACAAGCATTATTTTCCTATAATAAGGTAATTTACAATTGAAAGCAGCGAGGACTCAACATTTTCAAGTCCGAAGCGCGGTTGTTAAAATTTATACCTCATCTAGATCTTCCCCTTTGTCTCTCTCGCTTCACATTAACGAAAACTCTCGTAAAACGAACTTTTTATGTCGCCATTTCAATGCTGCGACTTTTGCCTCTCCGGCGTTTTACCCCAATATTTTGCAATCGGCGTGGAAAGCTGAGTCCTAATGATTCGATTTATCGCCCGGGGCGCTAATTTACTTTTGGTACATGTACCTCAAGGGAGGGCGCTTATTGGAGAGGGGGAACTTATTAGGGACGGGGCGCTTATTTGTTTTTGACATAAACATTGGAGTGTGAAAAAGTACTTTAATGAACAATAACAGAAACTGTAAAGCCTTGGTTTCCATAATCGCAACGATCGCAGCGATCATTTCGACATATTAACAAAACGACACTCAAGGGGGAGCGCTTATTAGAAATGGGGTGCTTATTAGAAGAAGGGCGCTAAATCGAATCATTACGGACATTACGGTATCTAATACAAAGGGAACATCCTTATATATAGTTAGTAGCATTTCATTGATAGGCAATGCACTACTGACTAAAACAGTTTTAAATTGCTTGACTAATCATATTGTTATTTTAGCGACGTCCCTTCCTATAAACTGGGACCCAATGCCTCTCAACCCAGGAGGCCATGACATCACTGTACACGCGGTTTAAACTGCCCCGTGATTCTTCTGAGTACCAGGATGTAGCGACAAAGTTCCAACAGACAGCTGGGGGTTCAGTGGCCATCTTGAATATTGAGCGCGTACAGAATCCACATCTTTACCAGGTGTACCAACTTAGAAAAGAGAAAATGGATAAGGACAATGGTGGAAACAATGAGAGGCAGCTGTTCCATGGAACAAACCCGGACAGCGTGACCAAGATAAATGCTCAAGGATTCAACAGAAGCTTCGCAGGAGTAAATGGTAAGCCAAGGACGGCCGTGATATGCGGATAAAATGCACGGGAGGGGGATACCGCAATCAATGTAACAACTCACAATCTGCACAAAACTGCATGAGCACGTGCATATCAAGCTTCCTTCTGCATTATCACGCGAGAAAGGCGCGCGTAAAATGTGGGTTTCTCCCCTCCCTCCTGAGTCCAACAAGAGACCATTACAAAAGAGAACTCGTTTACAATTTGATTTCAATGCAAATATGATGCTGCCTAATGCCTAATAAGGCCATGTGATAACAATGGATTGGGACGAAAACAGGGGTTTAGTGGAACACCGTTTCTCTTTGGAAACGGTCTCTTGTGTCGTGCCTAGCAACATCGGGGACGAAAACCTCGGGCTCAGTCCCATCGGATGCGGGATTTCGCCCTCAACTGGTACTTGTTCCCCCTACTGTACTGATTGTATTATTTTAACAAGGCGTCTTGCACTTGATTTTACAGGAACTGCCTTCGGTAAAGGAGTATACTTTGCTAGAGATGCCTCCTATTCATTGCGTTACGCCGCCAAAGCTGAGTCTAGTGTTGGTAAACGGTGTATGTACCTTTCACGGGTCCTAGTGGGGCAGTATTGTAACGGAACCAAGGCTATGATTGTACCTCCTCCAAAAGATTCTTCACAGCCAGAAATTTTGTTTGATTCTGTGGTAGATGATATTGCAAATCCATCCATTTTTGTTGTATTTTCTGACACTCAGTGCTATCCCGAATATGTAATCACGTTTTAATAAACTGATGGACTTTTCAAATCAAAACGTTTCTCGGAAACGAAATGCGTTATTTTCAAAAACCAGGGCTAGCGATGTTCATTATCACAAGGAACAGTTTATACACACAAATAGAATAGCTTTAGGCATTAGACGATTAGTATTTTCTCATTTTAGTATTTGTTGTAGACATTTTTAAATAAAATAATTCACAGAATAAGATAATGTTTTAAGAAACATTCGCCATTTGTGTTCTGCTTCACCAAGAAATATTTGTGGCAGTAAATGCGTATTTTTAAATAGTACATTTTACTCCTTATCATTGTCAAGAGAATATTCTCTTGTCATTTTATAATAAGGCCTTTGTGAAACAACTAAATAAAATACTATCCTTTGAGTCTCTGAGTTATTACTTTTTTCAGCACGTCGTAACCAGTCAAATTTATTTCCTAAAACCTGGAGGATTTAGGAATAAGATTTAAGGTGGAATTTGGAAAAATATCCCTCATTCTTCAGTCTTCCAACTCCGAATACCTGTACTCAACGACAACGAAAATAGCACTTGTACGCCTTGCGTGCCTATGTTTGTAAAAAACACTGATCAATGCCCTTCAAATGTTATATCATACAATGGCATCGCTTTACGTATATTGATCGATTTGGAAGAAAAAGCCATAAATTTGTGGTGAGAGTTTTTTTTTGTAATGTCATGCCTCATTGTTTACGAGCTTAAAAGGGTATTCTGATCAGTCGGTTTAAAAAGGCTCACAACAAACTGATAGAGCTTTCCAACAAACCTAAAACATGTCCTAAACTAATCGATTGAACTCATAATATCAAAATCTTCGCGATATATATGTTTCAATTTACGTGAAAAATTAAAATTGAGACCAATTTTTGTAACCTTTGTCTTACTAAAAACCTGTCCAGCCTTATTTACAAAGCCTACTACTTTTTAAAAACCATGTTTATTGAAATACATTTTGAGTTTAAATGACTAATGAAGGCGACTAAATACACATATTACAGTCTGCTATTTTATTATTTTATGTATTTAATAAGTCGCCTACATTAGTCTTTCAAACTTCCGAACGAAGTCATGAAGTGAACCAAACGCCGTCACTAACGTCATCCAGTACTTTCGGGGGGCTCGCTACTTTCGGCTTTATTAGCAGCCACAAAGTTTTGACGTTACTTTCGGGGGGGGGGGGGGGGGGGGGTCGCTACTTTCGAGGGGTCGTTACTTTCGGAACTTTACGGTATTAGGTGTCCGTTTCAAACAGGCTTCAGGTTCTATAATTTATACGTGTTTACGGTACTTGCATCAAATCTTTCACTTAAACCGACAAATAAAGCTCGACCTTGCTGTTTATTCTGTGGTTTAATCTCACATGTCAAGCCGCGTTCGCTTACTGACCTTACTCTCCGCTTAATTCGGTGTCCATGTTTAACGTGTTTTCGTCTCAGCTTTAGATCGAAACTACCTCGTGAGGTTGTTTCAATCTGCTTAGAATAAACATGTTTCGATCATAATTCACGGAATGCACCACCTGATGTGACCCCTTTGTTGCATATATAGTTACCAAGGAGATATTTATCACCTGTATTTATACACACTTACGCCCTAAACCGGAAGTAACATGAAAGCGAGATTTCCCGCGAACTTTGAAAGAGAAGAAACATGGCTGAAACAACATCGAGCGATTTAGCGGCCGTAAAATTAACCCCGGAAGATATTCCAGGAGCATCTATAGAAAATGAAAGCGAAGTAGGAAAGTGGACCGTAGACAGACTGAAGTTTTGGTTGAAATGTAGACGACTCAACCAACAAGGGAAGAAAAAAGATCTATTGGAGAAGTAAGTTGTTGCGATCGATTCATATGTTGCGATATAAATATAGATTACTTAATAGAAAGTGCGACGTACGGATTCTTTTATTCACGAGTTGCAAAACGTCGGAAAACGAACGAGTGAGCGCAGCGAACGAGTGAGTTTTTCCGACGTTTTGCAACGAGTGAATAAAATCCGTACAAAGCACTTTCTATCATGTAATTTGTTTATTATATATATAACGAGAATTAAACATGGCCTTCAAATCATTTTTTTATTTTTCCTCAAAACAAGCATACCTGCAGAAAACAGCATAGCACTCAAATGGCTTCCGCGGTTGAGAAAAACAGCGCTTCGGAAATTATATAAGCTTTTAAAATACATGTATATTTGAGAAATTCAGCTCCATCCGCACTGGTTTAGAGTTGAACATCGCCCCACTTCATATCTCTATGTTCTTAGCATCCTCTCAAGCCGAAGTGCTGGGTGTTGTTCAACCATAAAGTGTTTGTTTGCCGTAAAGAATATCGACCTCTTCGTCAGTCAGAGTACGGGCTGCTTTTGTCTTGTTTCCTTTGCCAGCTTTTTAAAATTCCTTCTGCTTTGCAACTACTCTTCCTAAATTCCTGTCCATCTATCATGGTCGTGGGATAATCTTTCTTCCGTATCGAAGCTGGAAATAAATTACCTGAACGTTTTTGGTTCGTATTCTCCTCCGTCCTTTCTTTCCGCCTCCACGATGAATGCACATAAAACTAGTCTTTCGCTTCAACTCAACTTCTTTATCCATTTCTTTCGCTCTCAAAACCTCTTTGAGCAAGGAAACGTCTCTGTTCGTTTTGCTCAGAGTATTTTTGTTTGCTTGCTCCTATCAGCGAAAGGTAATTGCCGAGGAACAAAACGTGAAGCCGAAGCCATGTTTTTAAACAAAAACTTCGAGCGGGCGCTGTTTTTCTCGACCGCCTCGGAAGCCATTTGTGCTATGCTCTGATTGGCTAGGTGGTTCTATTCTAGACGCTGATTGGTTATATTTTTCACATGTGAAAAAGCTATACAGGAAGCTGATTGGCCGTATCGATTTTTTCACATGTGAAATATAGGAAATACAGAATTCTATTTGCACCGTTTATTACCTGAAATTCTCGCTATATATATAATAAATAAACATGTTATTCTTTTAAAAATACTTTTCCCGGCCAATCAACTTATTCATGCACTTTTTATTGGAGTGTTGTCATTTAACGCTTTAACCGAAATATCGCGATAATGTTTACGATCCAGACCCTGGAAAGAGCTATACAAAAGCGAAACTTTCTTGATAAAGAAAACAGGGAGCACAGTGCATCGGTCTCTTTGTCAACGGCAAAGCAGCTAGAGCTGTTGTTCCCAACAGATGAAAAGGCCAATGAAGTATTCAGTAACAACTTCTCAGTACTGCCAAACTTTGTACCCATGGATGCATTTCAACAAATCAAAAACTCAGGAAAATCCATTAAAAAATATGACAATGTCGAAGTGGTGATCAACTCAAACGATAAAGGACTGCGAATGATGAGATTTGTCCATGATTTACAGGTATATAAAGAATCTGACCAAAATTACATATTTGTGAGAGCCTGCTGCTGGGCGTCATATAAGAGAGATCGCAAATATAAGGTAAAACTAATTGTCCAAGGAGACAGTTCAGATAAAATTAAATCAGCATCTTGTGATCGGCAGTGCCCTGCTTCGAAGAGCGAATGTTGCTGTCATGTCATGGCAGTTATTTGGAAATTGGAAGACATGACCAGGAAAGGAGAGTTAAAAGAGTGTGATACTAGAACATGTACATCAAAACCGCCAACAATGGGGCAAGGGTGGAAAAAGAGATGTCAGTTTATTCCCAGTAATGACAACAAGTATTATAAAACCAAGACATGCCTCTGATGTGCCAGGTGCAAGAAAGAGGGGGTGCATAGCCAATTCTATGATCCACGCCCCAGTGAAGTCAAGAATGATCGACCCTGCTTCTGTTATTAATTTAAAAGAAAATCTTCAAAAGATTAATCCACGAATACCATTTGCTGCAATGCTTCCTGAAAACAATAACATCCCCACAGTAAACACTCTAATTGGGCCAGATGCAAGGGGATCGGTGCTCCACAAACAACTTCAAGGATTTCAGATGGCTGAAACTAATTGTTTTACCCCTTCTCAGCTTTCTTCTCATCACTTGTCGCGATCATCATTGGCTTGTCAACCCACTGAACTGAGTATAAGTGTATGTGGCAATCAACCCATCCAGCAAAGTGAAAATATAAGTGGTGTCAACTATTCCAACAATGTGGAAATTCTACTGACAGTAAACCCACTCACATAAATACAAATACATCTGTTGAGTGCCCCAACAATGATCCCCCCACCAAGTGTTCCCTGAGTTTCCACCACTACCAGTAAAAATGTTCAGATGAAAATGTTGACCCAAATTTATTCAGTACTGCTCCTACTATCTTTAATAAGATCCAAGTATCTCTTCAGTCAGCTCAGGAGCTGCATGCTAAGACAACTGGCCAAGCAAATAACAATCTATGGTACAAGGAGAGAAATACCGTATTACAGCATCAACATTTGGTAAAATAATGAAAGAAAGAGCCCCCCAACACCTGCATTTGTAAGAGCAATATGCAACCCAAGAGATATCAGTAACTTGCTTTTTGTTAAATATGGCAGAGAAAACGAGGGGAGAGTTGCAGATCTCTATGTCAAGAAAATGCATGAAGAAGGGAACACTGGACTAAGAATTGCTGAAGTAGGTCTATGTGTCAACCCAGCCCTTCCACATTTAGGGGCATCTCTAGACCGTGCTGTGTTTGACCCTTTATCAAATGATAAGTTTGGAGGATCAGAGATAAAGACTTGCCCAAAGGCAGGCTCCCTGGGCCTTTCTGTTGCTGACACTGTCGGTCACCCTTCTTTTGCAGCAACCATTTTTTGGTTTTAAATGACGGACAAATTGTTCTGAACACCAACCATGAGTATTATTATCAAATTCAAGGTCAATTGGGTCTTTCCATGCTCCCGTGGATTGATTTTGTGGCACATTCCGGTATTGGAGATATATTCAAGCAACGAGTCTATTCTAACAAGGATCTGTGGTCAAAAGCTATGCTGCCCAAACTGAACTCATTCTTCTTAACAATGCCATGCAATTTTTTTTGTCAAGTGAGACAGCAGCCTGTTAACTTTGTCTCAAGAAGAGTCAACATAATGATATATCATTTCTCCTTACAATTTAATTACCAGAATGAACGAATCCTGGGAGGAGAGGGGTGGCTTCTATATAAAAAAATGATGGAGTGATCATGAGAAATTTTGAAAGGAACCCATTAAGGTATCAGAATCTTGTTTTGTGGGTGTGGCTCAAATTCATTTTCACCCCTAAGAGGTACTAATTCTGGAATGGACAATAATAATAATGGTGGTCATTTTAGATTTAGACACCAACAGCGGTACCAAGCCATAAATGGTAACCGCTGAAAGGTATGACGATCACCCCATCACTCTTATATTGGAATTCAACCCCCCCCCCCCCCCCTTATTTATTTAATGTTCGGAGTATTTAACACCAACATTTTACACTGAAATAACAGGATATTGAAAATTGACAAGTAATGAAGCAACAGTCCATAACTGATTTACACAGCCATGGCATCGGACAGTGGAATTACTTGATCAAAAATGTGCCACGCCTTCACACGTTTGATAGAATCTCTCAACATGGAACCGTACATTGGCAATGCTCATGGTTTGAAAGCATTCATCCTTAGTAAACTGATCTTGTACTGACTGTCTCTTGGGTGGAATATACAGACTTGCACCTTTCAGAGCCATGAGATCATGTATGTCAAAGCCTTTTTCGGCTAGATATCTATCCCCTGGTTCAATAAGGCTGCAAAAGTCACTTCTCTCCACAATGTCCGCTGTCACTTATGCGGCCAGGATACAGGTGGCTAACAAAAGACACCCAACAATTTGGACTGATGCAAATAAGACCTTTATACGTATCGTGGGACTTATAGTCAGAGTACATTTCATAGTGTGTCTGGTAGTCTTTGGGCATGTCACACTACATTTCTGTGCAGTCAAGAATTCCTCTGATATTTTCATACTGGCCTTTAAAGGGACTGTGTCACCTGGTGCCCATGCGCGGTAGGGTCCACTAAAAGCTAATTTGCATACGAGTTTTCAGCTTCAATTTGAAAGCGTTCGCCAACGTTTTCAAATTCGGCGGGAGATTCGAGGAGATGAAGCAGTCGTGAAAAATCTACGCTAATCTTGGCAATCCGTTGCATCTGGCTCACTCTTGATGTTAACTTATCCTTAAGAGATATCGAACTACAGTTCTATTTAATTATTTCGGTGTTAGCTTGCTCGATTTGCGAAAAATATCCGATAGAAAAGTATTACAGTACTTCAAGGAAAGAATCAAGAACTAACTACAGTACCATCGAAGGAACAGGCTAGAATTTATGGCTTTATATTCATCGTGGTTTGGAGCAACATTAAACGCTAGTTACTGTATCACATTCAACTTTCGCTGCCCATCTTCTTTCGCTGGAGGCAAGAAAGAAATCAATCGAGTCTTTCGGAAGAAAAACAACAGCTTCAATGGCGGGCCGCTTCAGTTTACTGAATGAATTTTGCCACGGCAGTAGCGGACTTATTGAGCCTTTCCTAGAATTCAGAGAGCAAAATGGTGAAGGATATTATTTATTTGATAATGAATGGATATTACAATGATGTGTTGGTCCTTTGCAAAAACCACAGCAGATTCGAATTCGCTTCACATTCTATTTTTTTCGCAGGGAAGCTCACTACAATACGGTACAGTACGGCACTTGTCACGCTTGCACGGAGCTGCTGCACAGTATTTCTATTGAACGTTATTTTACTTTTCAAATTATGAAATTTCAATCTGTTTGCATAAAATAGTCGCCTCTAATACAACTTTTCATTTCTAAAGCAGCTTTTATGTTTTGAATCATAGTTTTCGAAGCGAAATAAAATGTAAACGCGATTAGCATAATTTTGTTTTGACATTTTGGCGGCCAGCGAAGGCGTACATTCTTCAATGATTTTTGTCAAACTTATGTTAACAGGATTCAGACCATGAATAAACTGCTACGGAAAATAAATGGCAGAAATTTTATTTCTCAATATCAAAGTCAAAAAAGCAAGGGGAAGTGTGAATTTAGCGGTTGAATTTGAGTTGAATGTTTTTGCCGGAAAGTCACGCAAGAGTTGTTCCGTTAAATTATCGTCTTATGTTATCAATAACCTCGTTCAGTTATAAATATTGCAGCTACGTTGACACTAATTTACAGAAGCCTACTCAAAATAAAATACTTCACTCCAGATTACCGATAAACTGCGAAAAAGGTCGTATGCAAATTAGCTTTTAGTGGACCCTACCGCGCTATGGGCACCAGGTGACATAGTCCCTTTAAATCCCTCTGGTAGATTTTGCTTGATCTTATCATTGGAAGCCCATATTGGCAGACTTCCTACCATTATGTACAAGTAGTTGACCCATGTAATCAACACATCAGAAACAGTACTTAGAGAAACGCCATACCTGTGAGCCAGGTCCCTTTCAAACAATCCCAATCTAATTCTTGTTAAAAACATCCATAGTTGATCGATTGGTTCGATATTGCGGCTCCTTTCTCTTTCTTTGTCTACCTCGTGTAAATATGGAAATACAGGCGGTTGTATTCTGTTCGCTTTTACTACGAGCTAATTTCCAAGTAATTAATGTAATAATCTGCACGGGGTTTAACATACTCCCAAAATGCCATCAGAGTATCATAGTTTGTAAAAACCTGTGTAAAAAAATATATCATCGTCACTGGACTTAAGTCTTTCGATACCAAACTTTGAAAGTTCCAACTGCCGTTTCAGATAAGCCACAACCTCTGACTGGTCTTCACTAGGTAAATCATTTTCTACTTTTGCTTCATTAACTTTCAGAAATTCGTCTCCATCAAGACTTCGCTTCGTTGAACCACAGGTCGCCCAAGCTAAAGTTAAGAGAACAGTGTCACGGTATATAGAGCGGTATTGTGTTTAATACAACGGCTCGATTTATAAGGGTTTGTATGGGAACGCAACGGTTATGTTTTAGAAGATATAAAATCGAATGTTTTGTGAATAAAAACGACTTACCCTGTTGCTGTGTTGTATTCTTTGTAGTTTGCCAGCTTCTCAGGCCGGTTTGAGGCGATTTAGGCTAGTTTTAGTTTTCGAGGTTTTCCGTTAATATTTATATTATTATATTAGCTTGGGCGACCTGTGGTTGAACACGCGTCTGCCACTTTTGCTTCCTCTCTTCTTTCAGATCTCTTTGCCCTCTCATCATTTGATTCCTTTTGTTTTGTCCACGGAAATAGTGAAGGAACAGCTTGTGGCCGTAGATCGTTTCTCTTTCCAGTCAAACTGTGTTTATAATCCTCCGAAGCAAAATGTTCCGAACAACAAAATAAGGAAATGTTTGACTTGAATTTGCTATCCCCGCGTTTCATTTTGACTGCCCATTCCATCTTGCGATGGGGATCCTTGGGAAATGCATGAAATGTCAGATCTTCTCTGTTGTCAGGGCCGTAGCTAACTTTTTTTGAACTGGGGGGGCAATGAAGCGAGCGCCGAAGGCGCGAGCCGCTAGGGGGTCTGGGGGGAAAATTTTGAAAATTAGAGGCTCGGAAATGCGATTTTCAGCATTCTCTATGATACATTTCAATGTCGATTAAGTGTAAAATGACAGGTTTTTTTAGTGCTTACAGCAACATTTCCGAGATTTTGTTAACTAAGTCTCTTCGTTCGCCGCCATCTCGACTTTTAAATATGCCGAGCGAAATCTGGGGAGAGTACCAAGCCCCGCTCGGCATATTTTAATCAAGAAAAGCGGCTATTTGAACACGAAAAAAAAACATTCGCGCAGTTTTCGTTTTTCAGAATGCATTACCCATTTCATTTTTTTATTTTTTTTTATTTTTTTTTATTTTTTTAAAAGTAGGTTGTCTTTGAATCGCTTTCCTTTTGTTTGCCATCTCAACAAGATGAGCGAAAACTTGCAAAGGTCAGATCACAGTAAAGTTCAAACTATTTACTTCAGAAAGTGAAAAGGTTTTGGGGGGCAGTTGCCCCCCTTGCCCCCCCGCTAGCTACGGCCCTGGTTGTCCGATCGATTACTGCCAAAGTGCAGAAGCACAACATTTGTGAGAGATTGTTTTTGTCCGCCATTTTGAATCTTGTGGCCCTTAGGCCTCGTTTTCATGTTACTTCCGTTTTAGGGCGTAAGTGTGTTATATAGTCCAGCCAAGCCTCGCTTTGATTCCATTTTCTCGGAATCAAGACGGAATCACTTCCTGGAAGGATCGAACATTCAATCATTCGAATATTTACACTGTAAAACTGAAACTTTAGTGCAAACTGATATTAATACAAGCTGAGTTCGTCTGGAAGATAGATTTTAAGGTAAGCAAGTTTGATATTTCATGAATCAGAATGCCATGACATAACGACTGTGACGACTTACAGAGAGCTTAAGCACAGACGTTTTTTGAGCCACGGACGGCAACCGGAAGTCGAACGTTCTCTTCTTTGGCACGTATTATCGACTTTTTGTCCGTAACATCAGGTTGTAAATGCTAAGACGAAAGCTTTCCAACTCATTGAAAAACAAGAACATTCGCCTTCCGGTTGCCGTCCGTGGCTCAAAAACGTCTGTGCTTAAGCTACCTACTACTGTCAAGATCAAACACACGCATAAAGCTCTTCGTGACGTTGGAAGTAGAAACATAATGGCGCGGCATAGACTAAGCTATTCTAATACAAAGGAAAACAATATTATCTATAGTTAGTAGCATTTAATTGATAGGCAATGCACTACTGAGTAACTTCAATTTCAACTTTATTATTTCTTTTAAAAATTAATTTCATGATTTCTGCCGCCCGCAAATAGCCAAGTGCTAGTCGAGGCAAGAAAAGTAAAAGTAAGTACATTACAATGATTGAAGAAAAATAAAAGGAAATTCTAGTAAATAATTGAATAAATGAAGTAAAACAGGTTTAAATTGCTTGACTTTATCATTCTGTTATTTTAGCGATGTCCCTTCCAGCGATTAAACTGCCCCGTGAGTCTTCTGAGTACCAGGATGTAGCGACAAAGTTCCAACAGACAGCTGGGGGCTCAGTGGCCATTGTGAATATTGAGCGCATACAGAATCCACATCTTTACCAGGTGTACCAACTTAGAAAAGAGAAAATGGATAAGGACAATGGTGGAAACAATGAGAGGGCAGCTGTTCCATGGAACAAACCCGGACAGTGTGACCAAGATAAATGCTGAAGGATTCGATGATCAATAGAAGCTTCTCGGGACGAAACGGTAAGGAATATAATATGGTATTTAATGCACAGGCGTAAGATACAGCTTTTAATAGTACGAACCTCTAATGATCTGAAAATCTGCCACGAGCGCCCTCCACGCCTGGGGGGGGGGGGGGGGGGGGGGGGGGTATTCAACAAAGTTGTATACGGGGAGGCTCCGCCCCGAGGTCCCAACCCTTACCCTTTCATATACCATTTTTGACAGAAAAGGCTGAACCCTTTCATATACCTACAGTTGAAACACTCTTTTACGACTTTTACTAAACGTTTCGCTTGAGTAGCCCCTTAAAATATTGAATGAATCAGCCGTTAGGTGCGTCTGTTCGAGATATTTTGTAAGGCCCTGTTAAACACCTAACTGATGACAGTTTTCCCTACCCTTTTCTATACTTCAACTCGTGAAATCCCTACCCTTTTATATACCTCCAGTCTGAAAAAGCTACCCCTTTCGGGCAGAGCCTCCCCGTATACTCCATTCAGTAGGGAGTACCTCCCCCGCGACATTGCAGCGACAAATGATTCCAAACAAGAGACCGTTATAACCCCTGTTTTCATCCCGATCCATTTGTCATCATCCATAGATTATATCATTCAATATTTATAAGATTGTACCGACTGGTTATAGAGTTCACATGGCCTTATTAGGTAACATGATACTTCAGTGATACTTGCACAATCACATTTATCTGTTCTATTTTGTAATGGTTTCTTGTTGGACTCAGGCCCATGCCGGCCACTTTTCACGCGCGCCTTTCTCGCGTGGATCGACAATGCAGAAGAAAGCTTGAAAACAGGACTTTGCTCTTTTTTTCTTTGATTACCAAGTTGATTAGAGACCAAACAATACCTATACTATTCCAGAACAACCAACCTGTTTCATGCACAACGTATCTTGCACTTGATTTTACAGGGACTTGCCCTCCGAAAAGGAATATACTTTGCTAGAGATGCCTCCTGTTCATTGCCTTACGCCAAACAAACTGTGGCTGGTGTTGGAAAACGGTGTATGTACCTTTCACGGGTCCTAGTGGGGCAGTATTGTCAAGGAACCAATGCTATGGTTGTACCTCCTCCAAAAGATTCTTCACGGCCAGAAATTTTGTTTGATTCTGTGGTAAATGATACTGCAAATCCATCCATCTTTGTTGTATTTTCTGACAATCAGTGCTATCCCGAATATCTAATCACGTTTTAACTGAACTTGTGGACTTTTCTTGAACGGAGCATGTGTTATTTTCAAGAACCAAGGGGTAAGGATGTTCATTATCACAGCTTATACACGAAGAAATGCTCTGGTCAAAATAGTATAAGCTTGAGGTAACAGACGATTATTTTCTCATTATAGTAGTTGAGTTGTAGACATTTTAACTAAAATAAATAAACAACTTTTGTTTAACACAAAACAGAAAAGGTTGACAAACATGTGGTCTTCTCAAAAAGGCTAGTTAATTATAAAATACGTGCTTAAAACTGCAAAGATTGATAGAGCAACTCTGAGTGTCAGTTGTAAATCAAAACCAAAGCATACCGTATTTCCTCGAATAAGCGCCCACGCTCTAATAAGCGCCCTCCCCCCGAATAAGCGCCCATTCCCTCGGGCCAAAATAGCAAATAAGCGCTCCCCTCAATTAAACGCCCCTTCCCCTCCCCCTCACTTTTTAAATAGTAAGAATATCAAAAGGAAGCCTGTTTCTATTGCCATCTGTACATACAGTGTATACGGGACTACGGTATCCACATAAGAAAGTTGAACAAACGAAAACATTAATGTTTATTACGTTTACATGGATAATATTTGTAGATTTTTCCCATATGAAGGATATTTGACTTTAATGTGTGCACGTGCAAGTGCCCCAAACTCTGACAAAACATGGTTTTTAACCAATCAGAGCGTGCGCAGCTTTCAGTCTATATGAAGTAGGCTATGTCTTAATGGATAGCCCAAAATAAGATCAGCCTACTTTAGCACCCCAGTTGGCCTATAATAGCACTGATTAGCCCCGAGAATAGCGCTGATTAGTGCCGAGAATAGCGCCCCGGTTAGCCTACTATAGCCCCGAGAATTGTTAGCTTTCTTTTGTGGGTTTGTCTGATCTGATTTTTGGCTATCCATTCTAGTCACGACCATATGAAGTACACATAAAGCCGTAACAAGAACGCGAAGGAAGGGTACATAAAAATATAGCACGAGCCGTAGGGAAGTGTTTTTTTTTTCTCTCTTTCTCGGACGAGCGCCCTCGTCACTTCTTTAATTTGCAACAAAAGCGCGATCTCCGATCTGAGCGCGACAAGAGCTCGATCTAGAGCGCGACAAGAAAGGCAAGCGCTCGTCACAACTTATTCCGGCAGGCTAAAATATATCAAAGCCATGTTTCTCGTCCAGCAAGCAGCTAATCCCGGCCAGAAATAAACGTAAATAGATTGTTGGATTGTTTCATTCAAAGCATCGCGTTAGATCGACTCAGAGCTTTCAACTCGCACGCGATCGCAATCGTGAAATTTCGCACCACGTGACTCCAAATTCGCGTTCTGATTGGATAATTGTTTGTTTTGGTCGGCGGATGAAAACATTTCCAAAAGTGACAATGCGCTGGACTGTCAAAAGGTACGCTGGTTATGTTATATATAACAAAGCAGGACAGTTATTTCATGACTTAGTTATATATGGGATACTTTTATTTTGGGACAACATGAATTCTTTTTAAAAACTTCGTCGGGAAAATTTCAGACCATCGGGGATTTTGTTATTTCCCGACCGTCCCAGGCATTCCCGACTTATGAAAACACGACGAGGTAGATGTTTCTCATTGTCTCCCTGAGAATGTCCGGGACGGTCGGGAAACAACAAAATCCTAGCCCGCGTCGCAGACGAACTTAACCGTCGACGCAGGCTACAAAATCCCCGATGGTCTGGAATTTTCCCGATATATGAAAACCAGGCTAGTCACGGAATAACATTATTAACATATGCACAGGATCTCTTTGTGATCAATAACAACGCCCTTAAAACACTTTTCATTGCGATATGACGAAAATTAGATTTTAAAAAGGGAAATACGAAAAACATACGGAAAGACGCGATACTTTGGCACTCAACTTCGTTCTGAAACTGTAAAACTGTAACAGGAAACAGCTTGTCGCGGACAGAATCAACTTCGTTTGAGCCGGAGGTCTACTGTAAGGACGAGAACGTAAGTCCTCTTAGAATATGTGATCAATTTTTTGTCATTTTGTATTATTTTGCAAAATATAATATTCTGAAATTAATGTAAATCAGTAGCGGGTGAAAACTGTGACATATACAGCTAATTCGAGAAAGGTTGTCGGAAAAAAAGCGCACGCGACAATCCCGAAAGGTAATCTGGGATATGATCAATGAATTTTAATAAGTCAAATAAATACATCAAACCCGCGATGCCTACTTTTGTTGCTTTCTTTTAGAACTCGCAAACATACGTCCATGGCGTCTCTTGCCATTTTCTCAGATTTCCCTGAAACGCTGAAGTCAAGGGACCATGAACTTAAAACTACCCACAATACCTTTCGGTATTGTCGTATTGTCGTGCGCTTTTTTCCGACAACCTTTCTCGAAACAGCTGTATACGAAGTGCTTCTTGATCCACGGACATCGTAACTTTCGTAACGTCAGCTTTCGGCAATAAAGATTTTACCTGGTAAGCATTAAAATTCAAGGGCATTTCATAAACCTCTTCAGATATCTTAGCTGCCAAAAAAACAGTCCTTGCCTAAGACATGTTGTATAATTAATTGCCCTTTCCGGTATAATACTGATAAGCTCTTCCAACAAACCTAAACTAATCGACTGAAACCATAATCTCAAAATCTTCGCGGTATATATGTTTCAATTTACGTGAAAAATTATACTCAAATTTTCGTAAACGTATAACTAAAACCTGTCCAACCTTATTTACAAAGCCTACTACTTTTTAAAAACCTTGTTTATTGAAAGACATCCTTTAATTATACATAAGGTGGACATACAAATTGTTCCTAGTTATTATTGGGTCTTCTCAGTTAATTTGGTATGGCCTGCAGGAGTCAGCCAACCTTTCAAAACATCCTCTCTTCTTCAAATTCATTTCAGATACTTGATTTCTGACACCTATCTTCTCACGCAACACATTTCTCGTCTTTAGGTTTTCCGGTGGAGCGATTTTGTTGCGTATGGACTGAGTCCGATACAGAGCTGTGCGGGAGAACGAGTTGCCAACCAATTTTGTGGTCCTACTCAGATAGCTCTATCTTTAATAAATACAACTTGTATGGATCAATTTTTTTATTATTTTAAAGGCTTTGGTGCGACGTTTTTCGTTATGGTGTGGATTGTTAAAATGTTTTAATCATGATACTTGGTGATACGATAAAAAGCACTACAAATACAATTAGAGTGTAATGGCACCAGTGCAAGTCTTCCGCTAATATGACTACCGATTTTCAACAATAATTTCATACACTTGAATCTTCCTAAGGAGACTGTTTTTTCATGCAGGCTGAACAGGAACCCATTATGCAGTCTGTGAGGCAGACATTTAGTTTAATTTACTGCAGACGCTTTTCACCCCAGCTGTCGCGCAATTTCAGTAAGTTAACAAGACTTGGGTGATAGTTGGGATTCCTCATAAAGGCAGCCGGGAAGGCATCGATTAACGCCCTCATAAAATTCACCATATTGCTATTCAACTGATTTATTTAATTGATTTATCTAATTTATTTTAAGCAGTTTTCACATAGGGTCTACCTCATAAACCGCGTTTCAGTACGTTTTTTATTTGTATTTTAGTTTCATCGCATTGAATAAAATATTATGTAACTATGCTGTAAGTTACGGTGGCCCACAGGGGCAATACAAATTTATCTATTCGGATCCAGTACAAATATTTTTATTCTAGTACAGATCTATCTCTTTCAGTACAAATATATATATCCCAGTACAAATATATGTCTCAGTAACTTGAACAGCCCTCTGAGAGCGAAGGCTATGCCAAATGGATCGTGAACCACCCATGCATCCTGGACCATTCAAATGCCTTGCTATTCTTTTCTTTCCACTTGTTGAAGGTCGCATTGATGTAACAATCTGACGGGGCGTAGTCCATACTCTTGTAAACGGGATTTCAAAGTTCGCTCGCATAATATCAATTCCTCGTGGTTTGTTTCGAAAGCAAATTGAGCGATGCGTTTTGTACTCGTGGCCTCATCTTAAAGTAGTATTCAATTAGCTGCCTTTCCATCAGAAACGTTCCTGTCTCCACTCTGAGGACAAAAGTTGTTGGAAACGTCGAGGTTTAGCCCGGAAAAAGAAAAAAACACAACTGCACGACATCGTGCCAGCCATATTAAGCTAGCGATGTTGTTTTGCCCTTCCAGGATTGTTTGGCCCGCAGGACGCCTTGTGCGCGGGAAATATTTGAAATATTTGTACTGGAAATAGATATTTGTACTGAGACATATATTTGTCATACTGGGGAATAAATATTTTGTACTGGAATAAATATTTGTATCTGGTGGACATATATTTGTAGCTAGGGAATATATATAATTTTGTTACTGCGATATAATATTTTGTACTGGGATAAATATTTTTTATTATATAGACACGAGTGTTTTTACTGGAAAAAAGACCACTCGTAAAATTCATACGAAACTACATCCGGGACCCGAGTGGCGTATTTTTCTCATATCCTCACTAAAAAAGTGAGGAATAGTCGATGACGTAATTTTCCTCGCTTTTGGCATGGCTTTTTGTGGGGCAAAGCTGCCAAAACGCCGGTTTGAAAAATGGCGAGCGGATAGATTTCGTGAATTCACTTGAAGGCTGACTACGGAAATCGTTCACTGAGGAGTAGGAAAATGCCTAAAACGGAAGAAGAAGGAACTTCATATGACTTAAAATTATTCAAGGAGTTTCCTTGAAAGTGAAGACGAAAGGAGAGAAATTCAAGAAAGTCCAGCCATCGAGTTGCAAGAGTTCGCGGATAAAGTTGTGTGCTTTTGTGGTTTGTCCTAGTATAATAAAAAGAAAATTTACACGGTGGCTTGAAGATATGACATTTTATTTTCTCGTGGTAAAAACAATATTTTACTCATTCGCTGTGCTCATTCGTAAATATTGGTTTTGTTTATTTTTTACGCACTCGAAAATAAAATTCATATCTTCGCGCCGCCCGTGTAAATATCCTCTATGTACTGGGACATA